>JARGYV010084485.1:0-20711 GCA_029532675.1 Ornithodoros moubata
AGGTTCCTTTACACAATGCCGCTAGACAACACACTTGACCTCACTCTTACAGCTTGCAATCGGTCGAAACAAATCGATCAACAAACACACCGATATCTAAATTTTCAGAATGCATCAATTCCAAACTGCCACTGCACAGTCAGAGGCCTCGGTGCAATCTTGCCGTCACGTTCGTTTCCTGCGGTCAGTTCCATAGCGTACAACATGCAACGGCTCTGTTAAGTCAGGATTACAGTGCAGAATCAGTACCATGACGGAAGAAAACAAAGCCATCGCAGCATCAATCTCTGTGCCAGTTCAGGCTCGGCAGATAGGCGACACAAAAATTCTGTACGACATGCCGTAACCCACAAATACAACGTCGTAGCCACAGCACAGAAAAGGGCCCTTGATGAGATCGCACACTTTGGTATGCTCCGAACAACGAAATGGAGAAAGGTGAAAAGAAGGGCTGCCCAGACAGAAACAGAGGGTTACCGACTGATAATTGAGTCCCACTAAAATGAAAACCTTTTGCTTGGAGTCCTACTTCATGCCTAATCGACGCCTACAAATCTCCCACAGGCCTACCAAACTTTAAGCCATTTCCGTGCAGACATGGCACTCGAGGAGTCGTCCGGAGACGCAGAAAGTGTCACTAAAAGATTAAAACGACTCCGTTCCTGTCTTCTAAAACTGATGCAAGGTCGTGATTAACGAAGTCGAGGAGGAGGAGGAGGAGGAGGAAGAAAGAAAAAAAAAAAAAAAGCAAGATGGTTCCCAGCAAGTGAAAGTAAACTGTACAGTGTGAAACATGAAGCGCACAAATGGGATGTCACAGGCCTTCGTCGATGCTTGGGAGCCAGAACGCCTGGAAGGGAAAATAGCGGGAACGTTCAGCACAACACAGACATGTTTCCTCTGCCTCGTCCGTTGGGACAATTTCGTCCCAGCTTGTACGAAAAAAACTGTATTCGTTCGTGAAATAAAACAGAAGGAAAAGAGAGTCCAAACGTGCAGCAGAAACGGGACCACCACTTACCATGTTCGTGCAGGCCGAGACAAGCATCATGTACTTGGGATTGAACTGCACGCAGTGCACGGGTCCAGTGTGGTCACAGTTGAGCACCGCAGTCTTGGACCCCCCCTCGGCAGTGCTCCAAACGTGGACTCGTCCATCTGTAGATCCTAAAAACACCAAGCGTCGCCTTTTGTAGATTCGTACCTCCAAAGAAAACTCAAATTTTTCTTACCGCTGAACACAAACTGTGAATCAGGGCTGAACGATGCCTCTAATGGAACGCCCTTATTGTTTGTGAAGCCCTGGAGGACAAAAGAATTTTTATAATGTAAGAAAAGGTGTCGGACAGTGAGCAAAGTGAAATTCTTACCGTGAATGTCTGCTGCGGTGTGCCCTGGAACGCGTCTATAAGGTGGATGACGGAGCCGTTGGTTGAGATGAGGATGTTCTTGCCATCGGGGCTGAATTTGAGACCCGTCCAGTCGCAATCTTTGTCCTGGGGGAGCTTGAATGTGTTGAACGGGCCCTGCAGGCGTCGATAAGCGTTGCATTACCGTGTGACAAACAGAATTTACACAATTTTGCGAAAAGGACAAACAAAAATCTAAGGCCCTAACGCATAGTTGCGTAACTCGTTTTCAAAAAATTATCTCCCACGAAGAAATAGTTCACCAGTATTTTTCCCCCTGTTGAGCAAGCGTTAGTTCACCTTGTCAAACGTTCGCAAGTCGTACAACTTGACCAGCTCGGAGTTGAGTCCTACAGCAAAGATGAGTCCCTCGGGGTCAAAGTTCCCCACTGGCCTTCCATTTAAATGCATCACGCCCTAGAGAACGACACAAGACACACTTAAAAGGCATGTCCATGTTGTCACCCCAGTGACACCAGCCTAGAACCTGTCGCACTGTAAATTGCAAAAGAAACAAGAAAAGGCTTCAGTACCTGGCAATTTGGTGATCGTAGATCCCACAGCCTAAGGGTCTTGTCCAGCGATCCGGACAAAAACGTGTCATCGACTGGCGACGTGCACAGCGTCACTACCCTGCGGGCCAAAAAAGAGTGTACAATGTCGCAGGCTGTCAAAACTTAGTTGCGGCCTGAGTTAGAGCATCTGCAACTCGAGGTTCTCCGACAGTGCCGCGAGGGATGTGACGGAAACGCGTACCCACAACTTACTTTTTTGTGTGGCCGGGGAAATATCGAATGTACTTGTTGTCGTGCAAGGAAAGGTATCTGATTGTATCTGCAATTATCAGCATTATGTAAATGTGATATTCAGCAGCATAGAAAAATAAAAAAAGCTCAGCCACAACAGCCTGCTGCGCCTAACTGGCAGTCGTTATTCACTGTACTGTTTAAAAGCATGCAAGCGAGTGAAAATAAGGCTTACCATCCACCTTGGTAGAGCTGTGGATTGCAGTGTTGGTGGCATGTGTGTAGTGGATGAGGTCAACACCATATTTTTTGCTGTTAAGAGTTCGCTTGTGTCTGCAATGTTCAGAAGCCAAGCTAAGCACAAGTCTTTCATCAACTTATCTTCCCTCCAAAATGCAGCACAGTAGAGATCTATTGGGGAGGCAGCTTGCACCCTTTCGCTAGTGCTTGGACCACTAATTAGTCCACATTCCTTGGCTGTTACGTACTTTCGTCATCGTAGCTTAACCACTGCACGCGCAAATAATTTGACGACATTTCAAGTCATGCAAATGTCGCGGATACGTTGAGAGTGCGAGTCACATGACTACGGCCACCGTCATCGGCAAGAATGTAGCGATTTTACGGTGGATTATATCAGTCCTGCGAAGTGTAAAGAACGAACTCCCAGTTATAGTCTCTAGAGTAATTTAAAACAGCTGCGGCGTCCACTTATCAGAAAATACAGTAAATGCAGCAGTAACCCCTTGGCTCTCCGAAACATATCAGGTGTGCCACTACGCATATGTGATGTAACGTTATCGCACAATATTTCGAGCAAGTTACAAGAAAATTTGGCCTCAAATAAAGATCGCACTCGAAGCCTGCGTCGCTTCAATGTCTGAGCAAGTGCAAGGGGCAGTCTCATGTTTCCAGCTGGATATACGACATAGCACACCGCTTACATATGCCGTGAGTAGCTGCCAAGAGCTCACTCAATGGAGCTCATTAACATACTGCCGTCGTGTATGACCGTAGTCAACTGTCAGCAGCATTTTGGGACTTCTGGCGCGACAGTTTCGTAAGCCTAATGATTAGGCCTATTTTCATTCGGGCGCATTGTTTACATGTGGGATAGCACCGCTGGTGCAGCAGCGTCGGTAGCACGGTCGAGCCGCTGGCAAAAAGAACGGCCGTAGAACTACACGCTTTATGCGACAAAGTCCCGGGTAACGCACACTTACGTTCCTTTTTCACAATCGTATATAACGATTGAATCATCGTCCGAGCTAGAGATAAGAGTTTCACCGTTCGGTGAAAAGTCGATGCTGTTAATTCGATCTGTGTTCTCCCTAAAAACTTTGGCAACTCGAAAACTCTTCACGACGTTGTCTACGAGCTTCATGTTCTCTGGTTTACGCATGGGTTCACAGTTTCACGTTCCTCCAGATGTCAGTTCTCGTTATGTGCCGAGTATGCTTCATTTGTTACACTTTTCACAAATCCCTGAGCGGCGCCAAAACAGCCAAAGCGCTCGTCTCGCTTTGGGACGTTGGTGCAGGGAAAACGTGAGCCAGTGAGAACAATGTACCGAATATTTCTTTTAGTACACCAATAACTTAAAAGCATATATTAAAAATTATTTAAGGCGTACCTATATAGTAACACTTGGGATTATAAAGTGTTTCTCTTGAAGTACACATGCGCTTCTCTTGGTTCTGTGCCGCATCGGGTTTTCTGTCCGCCGCAGTTTGATGTCTGCTTTTTTACCTTTGCTGTCACAGTTTACGACAGTCGTGTGTTTGTGCATTCGTTTGTGTAATGTAAAATTTGGAGCCTGTATTATATTTTAGACCAAGTGGCTGACATAAGAGAGGGTTTTCGAGAGATATATGGCTGAATAACTTGCGCATGACAGACCAAAACAAGCTCGTGACATCTCAACGATGTCTTCAACCGTGCTAGGAATTGGCCGCAATGGTGTGGCGGTGCTGAGGCAGCACGCTATTTCACTTCTTGAAGCGGGAATTCACGAGGTGCAACCAGGCAGACTCTTACCCAAATGGGTAAAAAAAGAAGGGGACAAACTTCTGATTCGAGATCAGAAGCCTTTGAATTTGAGGCACAATGTCTACGTCGTGGGATTTGGAAAAGCGGTAGGAGGCATGGCACGTTCCTTGCAAGCGATTCTTGGAAACCAACTGGTCAAGGGCATTATAAGCGTACCTGTTGGTACAAGAGCAACCGTGGAGAAGCTACACAGGACGTGAGCATTACTGAAGCAATGTTTATTTAGTTATGTTGAAATACGCTGTTGTCGTGTTTGTGTCAGACAAATGCGTACAGTTTGACGATGCAGCTCAAATGACGCTCTGTGCGTTTTATTGAATACAAAGGACTCCGATGTCCGTTACAGTGACTACCTTCCTGAAGATAATGGACAGTTTGATGTAAGAGAAGGCGCTCGCAATAATCTTCCAGATGAGGCCTCTCTTGCAGCCACCAAATCGATCGTAGCCATGATTTCAAGCCTCCAAGAGTCGGATGTATTGCTGGTCCTGATTTCAGGTGCATGGTTTGTTCTAAGATACCAGCCAAGGTTATCAAAGTAGGGCAATAAAGCGTTAAGTGGCATTTATTATGAATCAAAGTAAAATGAATTTATCAGCCAACAAGATTTAAAAAAATACTTTCAGGTGGTGGATCTGCCCTTCTTCCTCTCCCACTGGAACCAATCACGTTGCAAGAAAAACTGGACACAATCAAACTCTTGGCCAATAGTGGAGCCCCCATAGATGCGCTTAACTGCATCAGAAAGAGGCTTTCCGCTGTGAAAGGAGGTCGCCTTCTCCAATACACTAAAGCTAAGGTATAACCCAAACCTCTTCACTTCGCCACTACATAAACCTCATTTCCAGGTCTTTGCACTCATCATTTCCGACATTGTGGGAGACCCTCTGGACATGATCGCCAGCAGCCCCACAGTTCCCAATACGGACGATCCGAGTTTACCACTCAAGATATTAAACAAGTACAATGTTGCCGACAAGGTGCCAGCCAGCGTCCTCGCAAAGCTGCAGCACACGGACCAAACTCCGCAACGTGAGACTGCGACGGCGTGCAACCTCCTAATCGGCACCAATCTAATCGCGGCCCAAGCCGTGTGCCGCGAAGCGGCTAAGCTTGGCTACCACACCCGCCTGCTAACCACTTCACTTCGAGGCGAGGCCAGGACTGTGGGCAAAGCGATGGCCGAACTGTCGATATGGCTACTAAACCGGCACAACCGCCCGAACCATTTGACGATTGCGGAGCACCTGTGTGTGCCGGCGACGGAGCTGGATGTGCTCTCGGAATTCGCAGGAAAGGCGCTCGGAACAGGGAATCCCGTCTGCGTCGTTGCCGCAGGAGAGACAACGGTGTGCGTTACTGGGAGCGGGACGGGAGGACGGAACCAGGAGATGGCGCTTGCAGCAGCTATGCTGTGGGATGAGAGGCAGTTCGGAGCATCTGTCGTGTTTTTGTCTGCTGGTACAGACGGCATCGACGGTCCCACGGATGCCGCTGGGGCTATTGCTCATCCCGATACTGCAGAGATCGCCAGACGACAGGGACTCGACTGCTCAAAGTTCTTGCGCGAAAATGACTCTTACACATTTTTTAACAGGCTAGGCGGCGGGGAGGACCACATCAAAATCGGTCCTACTGGAACTAATGTCATGGATTTGCAGATTATGCTTGTGCTGCCTCCACTCGAGCCGTCCAATAGGGTTTCGAGTTCTCTGTAGGAAACGTCGTCTGCTTGTAAGACATAGGTATTTGTATGTTTGTATGTGCTGTATAGTACTTGCAAGAAAACGCTTCTTAAATGCTTTAATCAGTTAAGATATGTAATTCACCGAGACAAAACAAGGTTACAGAATGCATGCCGAGACTTCACATTTAAAAAAATTTCATTGCACTCATGACATACTGTACCCTCTCTCTCTTTTTTCCCCCATATATCAGATAGCATTCTCACAAACCTCCCCAGCAGCCATCCTTATGTACATGGCAGTTACAGTCGAGCTTATCTCCTATAAGACTACGTGCACAACTTCGCTGCTCAAGCGCGAGATCCAAGGTGCATTGCCACAGAAAGAAAATTCACATTTCAAAAACCTGTTTGCACGTATATCACAGCGGAGTGAACTAGAAGCAGAAATGCACAGCGAAACGTCAAAGTTGTCCTCAGTTGGATTGCACGAGAGCCAAAACTTCCGGACGCAAGAACTGCTGGTTCGGCGAGACCGTCCCGTACCACGAGGCCGTCAGGGTGACCGCAGGCACGAGCCGCAGGTCCAGCAGGGACGCCTCGTAGTCGGTCAACTTGTGGCCAGTGTCCGAAAGGAGCTGGAAGGAGCCCGGCAGCTCCTCCAGGTGTTCCGAGAGGAAGTCTCTGACTGCTTGCAGCTTTTCGTGCACGTTGAAGGTCCCCTGGAAAAGGAGACGTCCAGTCTCAACTCTGCTTCGTAGGCTGTAAAAATCCGTCGACTTTTGCGAAGAGTTTTGCTGGATTTTTGTAACACGCAAGCTCTCACACGCTTACCTGTATCAGGAGGCCGTTGGGAAGCCGGATGCGAATCAGGGTGTACCTGTAGATGCGCAACTCCCTCATCTCGTCTCGCTCGCGCATAGCCTTCGTCCGCAACGTTGTAATCAACTCCACTTCTTTCCTCCTGCACGTAGAGGACAAAAAAATTTTAAAATGCGGCAAAGACAGATCGCGGTTATCGCATCGCTCGGCAAAGTCTCCAAAAAGACTCCCAAGCCTCGAGACGCCCACCTGGCCTCGTGCTCGCGTAGAATCTCTTCCGGCGACAGAGAAAAGAAATCGTCCGGCAACTGCGGGTGTGGCGCGACCTGCGACGGCAGCAGTACTCTCAGGTTGCGATCCAGGACCGGCAGGATAGGTTCTGCACTCTTGAGGGCGTCGCGTAGCATGTCGAGGGCGGTCAGATCTCCGTCGTCCGGAAAGACGAGGAAATCCTCTTCCCCACCCTCATAGGGGAGGCGCATCTGGACGAAGCCTGCCGCCTCCAGGAAGTCCAGGGCCCCCTCCAGCGGGAGCACCTTCTGCTGCATCACTTTGTTGCTCAGCCGCAGGCGGCGGAACTTTTCTTCCTCGGGATGCTCCAGGACGTTGGAGAAGCACTTGAGGAGTGTCTCGACGCCTGCCTTCACCTTCGGGATAAGGAAAGGCGTTCGTTTTCAAATTATTTTGTGTCATTTGATTTCGGCTTGCCTTTTCTCTCGGAGAATTGCACGTATGGATGATGAGGCAGGACGTCAGGCCCCGTTCCTCGCTCAGCTGTTGATAGAGGAACTCCCGAATCTTGGCGGCCACCTCGTTATACGGTAGCACCTCCGGCCCCACCAGAGGGCAGTGGAAGAACACGCCGGTCACTCCAAGCTGGGGGCCGTAGTCCAGCCTCACCTGGAATGGAAAGATTTACGTTTTTTAGAAAAAAGATTACATAATTAACATTTAAGTTAAGCTATTGGGATGTTGGGTCATCTAAAATACCTGAAGGCTTTAAACGAATGCACAAAACTAGAGTTAAACACATTATTTATTCTGGCCCGTCACCTGTTATGTCCAAGTAATTTGTCCAGCTACTCTTTAGTGCGGGTGGAAGTTTTGAAACCGTACGGTCACTCCAAGACAAGATAAAAGAATTATCACCTCGGACAAACCTGCCACCTCAGCTGCTTTCTGCTCTTCCTCGAGTTCCTTTCTTGCCTGCGCACGGATGGCTGCTAGGGCCCTGTCATTGAAAAAGATCGTGAAAGCAAATAAGCCACGCTGGAGTCAGTCGTCCTTGCCTCGATGAATGTGCTTTAGACTGCTGTTGCTGCTCGAGTCTTGCTAGAGCTGCCGCTCCCGCTCTCTGAGATCCTTCCGAAGGCTTGGGCCTCGGTGCCGAGACGTGGTGAGCCGCTTGCTGTCGATGCTGCTGTGCTTCTGCTTCTTCTACGGACAGTCTGTGGCCCGGCCCCGCTAGCTTAAATTTTGCTTCTGCCTTCCGCTTCTTGAAGAAGTCCCGAATGGCAGACATTTTGTTTTCGTCGTCTCTTATAATAGGTTTGTGAGAAATTAAAGAAAGTGGCAACGGAGCTTCAGAGGGGGTTGATAAAAGGACGTTTTGGTTTTCACGTAACCTATTTTATATCCGGGGGGTGTGTTCCTTTGGGAGCTTTAGTAGAGTCGCCTCCTTCTTGAACTCTTCCAGGCTCTTATTCGAAGCTGGGAAGAAAAATAAAACAAGGTAATTAATTCTAGGAATGAACAAGTCAATGTTACGACACCGCGCCTTCATGACAACACTAACATTCTAGGCTGACAGATCTACCTGATAGGTTCTTAGAAATCGCAGTAGGAAGAGAGGTAGAAGCAATAGGAAGAAAATTCATTGCACCTAGCACACGCGTATATAACTACCAGATCGAGTAATTAGATCATGGCACCACCCGCTTGTGTGACGAGCCCGCGAGCAGCTGTAAACGTCCCAACGGAGGCGGGTCGGTTGTTATACAGCTACACTGCACTGCAACAATTACGACCTTGATACAGGAACGCGTAGTATATCTGTCGTACTTCCGTTGCAGAGCTATGACAACAACGAGCATGTATGGGAAGCTCCCGGCATATTAAATTGAATCACTTTCAACGCTTACCAGATTTCATGTACCGCTCAGATATTCGCTGGCCGTGTTTATTCCAGGCCCAGATTATGAGAGCGATGTTCACGAAGAGGATAACTAGTAGACACTTCAAGATTTTCAGCAGGAATTCGTCAGCTTCATTTATCGAAGATGAAACCCAGTGAATAGCTTCCGAATAGAGAGAGAGATATGGCGCAAATATGGACTCGTGGGTTTCACCTACGGTAGTCTCGCTCCTCGAAAACCAGAACATTTAATACTGCGTTTGAAGCTCCTTCGAGGTTGAGGTAGCCAGGGCATACTCAGGGCAGCAACTCAACAGGTAACATCACGGCCCTTCTACCGAGTCATTACGAGCAGATTGCTGGCACCCACAAACGAGCGACATCCATGAGCAGCACCAAAGAGGAATAATCCTATATAACACCCCTGACAAATAAATTTTTATTTTAGAATAATAACTGTAACAAACACTATTTTTTTATTTTCTACAACATTGTTCATTGCTATAAATAAAGTAGTAACAGATCATACTGTGCGGGACCAGTGCGCGGGTTGTTGATGGCGGTAAGTGGCCGTGCAGATGATGAAGTAGTAGATATTACTTCTAGGCTTCTAGATGAAGAAATTGACTTTCCGAAAGGCTTTGAACCGGGTGCGTCTAAAGTACCTATCATCAGTACTACGGACTCCTCGTCAGACTTGGAACTTTCTCCGGACTCACAATACGAAGGCGCTGACAGTTCGGAATGTGGCAGGCTGAGAGGTTCAATAAGTGAAATCGGGCGGTCGTCGACGACAGTCGAAGGAGATGAAGTGAAGTGGTTTTGTTATGCAATCCAGGAATCGTTTCCTCTTCTTTCGATGTTTGTTTAAGATTTGTTCTAAGTTATATGCCGATATCCACAGGAGGCTGGTGACACTGACGTTGAAGCGAAACCCTACTTTGAGTTAGCAGAAGACACCGAACAAGACGACAGCAACGGCCATGAGGAACAGGGGGATGATGAAGATTGCAACAACGAAGAATGGAAGAGCAGGAAAAAGCATATTTTTGTGCTGAGTGAAGCGGGAAAGCCTATATACTCGAGGTTGGTTTACACTCATTTAATGGCATTGGTTGACATAATTGACATCCACGGGCTTCGCGCTGTCTTCTGCTATGCTGGCATTGCATTGAGAAAGTTGACGTATTCTTTACCTGGCTTCTATACCGAATATTTTGTCTGAAGCGGTGATGTGTGCAGGCATGGGAACGAAGAGCGACTGGTCACCCTGATGGGTGTCATGCAAGCATTGGTATCCTACGTAGCTGTGAGCGGAGATCAAATACGCTTTGTAAAAGCCGGCGGACATCGTCTAGCGTTCCTTCTACGCTTGCCTCTGATACTGGTGGCAGCTACCACTCTACCCCTTTCGTTCCAACAGCTGCTGAGTCAGCTGAACTATGTACACGCTCAAGTTAGTACTACTACTAGTCTCCGCACTCATATCGCGATCCGTACGCGTCATTGTGTCTGTTCTCCGCGCAGATAATTTCGACGCTGTCGGCGTCGCAGCTGGCTCGGGCTTTCGAGCGCCGGCACAACTTCGACCTGAGGCGATTGCTTGCAGGCTCGGAGCGCTTCCTGGATTCTCTGAGTGACCTGATGGATGAAGATCCCAGCTTTCTTCTGGGAGCTGTGCGCTGTCTTCCCCTGCCTTCCGATGTACGGGATACAATCACGCAGACCATTGTGCAGAGCTGCTCAAAGCATAAGGTGGGACATCTTCATCCGAGCCCCGATACAAACCTTCCCGAAGTATGAGAACTTCTCTTGCTTTTCAGAATCTTGTGTTTGCAGTCCTGGTGGCAGAGAACCACATTGTGGCTCTTGTAGGTTTGAAGCAGTACCAGTTGCACCACCAAGACATCCATCTCATCTTCAACATGGTGCACGCGTCGGAGTCCTTTAAGACGGCAGAATCGTGGACTCCGATATGTCTACCGAGGTTTGATTCTAGGTATGATGATGAAGCCACGTTTCCTGTGTTGGTTTAAGAGGGACATTCTCTACTTCATGACCTTACACATAAATTATTTCGAGACTTTTTTTTTTGTTCAAGACAGGTGTTCGAGTCACGTAGTTTGCCGTCTGCTACCACACGATAGATTTCTTACGATTTCGCGAAAAGGGTTGCACTCTTTTCAATGAACCTTTTGCCGCTGCGTATTCATTGTGGTGGACAATGCAATGCAGACAGAGTTTCGGAATCGCATACATTTATTTCGCGCCATAAATCAAAGTCAGATATACCGTGAGCAAAGGTTGTCTGCACATTTTTATTTTTTTTTTTTTTTGGTGGCAGGCCCAACATTGCAAAGGTGTCGTTTTGCTATTGCTTCTCTGCAGTGGTTTCCTGCATGCCCACGTGTCCTACCTGGCGGAGAACTGTGCAGCGTGTCTTCTTTTACTCACCATAGACAGGGATATGTTCTTCCCTCTTCAGGAATGCAAAAGAAATATCACTGACGTAAGTTTGCGCCTTTGTGGAAGAAGTCGCACTGTTTTGTGTGGTCTTCAAAGTTTGCTGGCTACGGGGAATCCGAAATTAAACTTTACCGGTTGAGAAATCTTCCAGACACTCCTCGGCTTCGTAAGCGAAAGAGACACAAAGCAAAACGAGAAGTAGAGAGAGGTAGACTAGAAACGAGAAAGATTTTTCGGTCTGCAATTGGAGGGAAACGTCGAACTTTCACGGATTCTATCAAATTCATAAGCCCTCACTTGGGTGTGTCTAGGGCCTAGACACACCCAAGTGAGGGCTGCCTAGATGCCTAGACTCTAGGCATCTATCACATTGACCTTTTCCCAACAAGCCCTGCTGTAGGGCCGGTAAAAAAGTCGCGAAAGCGATCACCCGAGCAAGAAAATAGCAAAACTTAGTCTCCTTACTACTCAGTTCCTGCTGCGGTTGTCAAAACGGTGTTTTGTGGCCATTTTCACAGAGGCTACGGAAGCACCACTGTCTAGAAGCAATAGGCAAGTCCCTGAAGGCCGGGGGGTACGGCGTAAGCGAAGTGGGGGTACCCGCGCTATCCCACTTTGTCTACAAGGGCAGGAGCACGGCACAGTTGACCAGCCCTCCGCTGGAAGCCCCTTACAACACCGCGGAAGAGAGGGAACGCCTTCTTGGCCTCTACCACCTGCTGCACCACAGAATGTACCACCCTGAGTGTCCTCTCAAGATCCTTTACTTCGCCACCGACCGGGAGATTCTTCTCGGATGGGTGAGTCGGAGGACGTGACGGTGGAGGTAGAGGTGTCGAGTTTATGATTTTTTCGCAGCACATGGCGGGCTTTGAGCTGTATGCCGCTTTCGAGCCTCTCGTTACGAAGGAGACGGCGGTGCATGCCATGACTAAGCTTGTTCAGTGGATCAAGAAAGAAGAGAACCGTCTGTTTATTATGAATTCTGTTACGCTTTAGCTGCTAGGGGCAAATAAATACTGTACAGTCTGTATTTTATGACGGAGTCCGTCGCGTTACGCTGATAAGGCCGCCATCTTTTGTGGCTCCGGCTCTAATTGTGGGAGTAATACCGAGGCCTGTCGTAATGAGAGCAGTGGACTGTGGGTTCTGTGAGCAGCCAGGGCTTGAACCCCTGCGGCTATACTGTAGAACTGTTTGCGACAGTTCGATCCTCGGTGTCTGTCTCTCCGTCCTAGAATGCGGACAGGGGAAGCCCGTGTGTACGAAAAATCCCTCGATAGTATTTATTGATATCGTCCATATATTCCATACACATTGACTTAGCAAACTGGGAAGCCTGGGTCGCCAGGCGACCAGTGGGCCTTAAAGTACCTGTCCGCTGCTTTGCAGGAACAGGCTTTGAACACAGAAGAACACATTGGGGGGGGGGATGTAAATACATGAACCAGGAGTCGTCAGAAAAAAGTAAAAAAAGAAATTTGTCAATGAGGTATTCACTATTCTCGCCTGCACTTTACACGCAAGTGGTTACTTTCATAACAAGATTCTCCACCAGTCCCGTATCTTACCTAGTTAGATGCTGTACATTGCAAGACGCAGATTAAAATATATTTAAAAAAAAGACGCACACACACAACGCCATGGAGGGCGAGGTTTAGCGGCGACAGCGTGACGGTGCGCAACCTCGGCCCGTGTGCGAAATTTGACATCTGACAAACTGATGTTGGCTACGAAAACGTGGCAGACTGAAATGACAGACACAGAGTAGTCAAAGGAAAAAAGTTTGTGTCTGCGGGGCACTTTGCACATGTCACGATTGTCTGTTACACAGAACGTAAGCTACAAAAATTGGGTGTACTTTGGCTACCCCTAGCTTGCGAAACGCTGCGCGGTTAAAAGCAGGAAGGAGGTCATCAAACAAAAGCTACGTGCACCGCACTTTAAACGAAGATTAGTCCGAGCGAACTAAAAGATCCGCCATCGGCTGCGGTACTGTCGTGTTCGTGCACGGGAAGCATATATCCGCCTGTATATCAGGCCACGGAGTTTTTTTTAAAGGTTCCCTTACCCAGACCTACATCACAGCACTCTATGCAGTAAATTTCGCACTAATAAAGCATAAGTTAGACACACGTTGATGGAGAACTAAAAAATATCGAGCTCAGCTCTGTATAATATAGCAGCTTTCAGGAAGAAGTCGCGACGGGTGTAAAAGCCAGGGGCCGCAACAACCTCTGAGCGGAAGAGGTAAAAACGCATACTGGAGACTGCCAGGAGGGACTGCCCTGGATGAAGTGAAGATGAAATTATACACGTGCGAGTGACACCACGCGAGATGCGTCCCCTAGCTAGCTGCTGCGGATGATTACGATAATAAAAGCACGTGGGGGTGACCTATGCACAAGACGGCAGGCGGGGATACTAGTCGTTCACTTTACACGTTTACGCACTGGTTGAGGGTCAACAACGACAACAACTCGGAAATGTCGCTACCGGTGAGCTGCCGGTCCATGCTGTGCTTGCCCACTGGCTCTCCAGCGCAACGAGACATAGTGACGAGAATGCGGTGATACTAATTTTTGGTCGTCCCGCTCGGTCGGACCGCACGGCGCACCTTAAGACCTAGGTATGAGCCGAGGGCACGAAACCAGAGTATCAACAATACCTGACGGACACACGATGCTTACAATGTACAAGAACTGCCCGCAGAAAGCTACGGTAGGTTCCGAAAGAAAGGGCTAGCACTGAGCTCTTTGGATACGGAATAGATATGACCTTTGCATTAAACCTCTCCATTTGATTCCCTAGCAAAACGACAACCCTAATTTACAATCAGGGTCTCGTACGACCCCGGCTCGTTTCCGGAGTGCCACATCAGGCATGTGTGGTACTCTGGCTTGGGGAGAATGTAAATACGTTAAGGCTAAGGTGGTACATAAGGCGGTGGCTGCCTGTAAGTCGGAGCTGCCTTCGGCCGACTGTGCCTGCTGTCCCGGCTCGCGATAAACGGAGGTGTCGGCTGCTGGTACGGGGTATCGCGAAGCGGTGCTGCCGCCGCTCGCCTCCGGTCCGTCTGGGGTGTGGAACCACGGCTGCCACCCACAGAGCGCGGATACTCTGGTGGAGGCAGAGGTGGTCGCTCTTCTTTCATGATGACCGGTGGCTTTGCTGGGTCGGGCTTGTCGTCGAGTTCGTCCGCGAATATGATGGGAATTCCCTTGTTGATGAATGTGCTGCTATCTTGCATCGTCATTTTACCCTTGCGCTTCTTGCGGTACAGGAAACAGGCCACGATCGCTGCCAGCAGCAGCATGACTGCGATCACGACAGCTGGTATGATGGTGGTGATGTAGATGTCGTCGTCGCTGGGAGTAACATCGAGGTCGACGGCCGGAGGGGCGGCTTCCGTGTTAACTCCCGAAGTTGTCGGAAGACGTTGGTCCATGCAGAGTCCGACGGGTATGGTTTCCGCCTTTGTGATGCGAAACTCTGGCTTCATTTCGTCCACCAGACGCTGAGTCAGCGTGTGGTTGTCGTTGACGAGGTAGGCCATGAGACGGAGAATAGTTCTGGTGGGACACGGTTCGTAAGGTAGGGTGTTGTTCGTCCAGGCGTAGACGACAGAGCCTTTGCTGATAGAGCTGACGGTGATGTAGCGGGGATCTTGGTCGCCAAACAGTCTGGCCAGTTTCCACGCGACCAGCACCTTCCTGCTGATGTTGCGGTTGAAGGCCTCAAAGTCTTCGTCGATATGGAGACTGAACTCTACTGCCCATTTCTTTTGTGATCGCGGATAGACCACCACAACAAAAACGTCAGAGGCAGACAGGCCTTCGTTATCGAGGGCCACCATCTGGAACTCGTAGCGCTGGACGTCCGTATCAAACGGCAGGCCGTACAGCTCTTGAGTCTTGGGGTTGAACTGGATCCACGAGGAGTCTGGAAGACGCATGTTGTCCATGGTGAGGAAGGACAGCCTCAGGAACGGCGTCACGCCGTCTGTCCTGTCGAAGAACGTGTCCTCTGGTATCTTGAACCGCAGTATTTCTCCCACGGTAGCATTTATTTGGCCAATCGCGTTCCGTTTCTCCGGAGGCGTATTGGGTACCGGTGGAGCCGGAACCGAAAGCTGGCACACACCAATGTATTCTATGGAGACCTCGTGGACTTTGAGGTTTCCAAGTGCCCTCTTGAAGGCCGTAGCCACAGCATTGGTGCTTCTGTTTACAACCATCTTGGAGTAGAGGGCATCTATGGTTTCTCTGGGGCAGGGATGAGACTGCAAGGTGTCGTTTGTCCATGTTACACTCATGGGTTCCGACGTGACTGCCAGCACCGTAATGTGCGATTCGTTCTCGTCGCCGTAAAACTGGGCAATACGCTCGACTGCCGCGATCTGCCACTCGATGCTGTTCACGTACGACCATCGCTTTGGTCTCAGGGCTACGTGGAATTTGTGATGGATGCGTCGTGCGCCAGAATATTGGCGTACGTTTATGTCCAACATGTCGTGCACCGTGTCGCCCTCCCTGTCCATCGCTTCCAACTTGAACGAGTATTTTCCGATATTTTCATCGAGGGGCAGAGCGAACAGCATCTGCTTTTCGGGGTCAAACTGAATCCAAGAACGGGGCTCTATCGCTGTACCGGCCGATGTCAGGAACATCAACTTCAGGTTACTAGTATTGCCGTCTTCGTGGTCGAAGAACGTGTCCGCAGGAATCTGGAAACGCCACACCTTGCCGGCAGTCATGGCTAATTTTTGGATTCTCTTGTTTAAAGTCGGCTTCAAGTTTAAGCCGGTGGGCTTCTTCGGGATGAGGGGAACTCGGGCGGACTCGACGGGCACGTCTATCGTCCTCGAAGGCTCTATCACGAAATCGCTTGTCGCGACGGGAGGCACGAAATCGTGCGTAAACGTTGGCGTTATCTCCTGCGGAACGCTCCTGCTAGGCTCCAGCCACCCGACACTAGACGTGAGACGCGTGGGTCTCATAGGCGGCAGAGGGGGTGTGTACCAGGGCGCTGAAGTTGGCAGAAGGTAGTGATGCGTCGCGACGGGGGATGCTGTGATTTGCAGTCCTTCAAACTGCTGGTGGTGATGAGGGTGATGGCTTCGCATGCCGTGCTCCCCATGGTGATGCCGGTGATGATGCGAGGGGAGGCCGAACGAAGGGGAGGACATGGTGGGTACAACTCGCGACTCTGGTATGCCGCCGTAATTTTCGGTAGCCTCGGTGACGTACTCGGTTACGGATGGACGTATTGTCGGCGGAAGTCCCGGTACGGGAGTGCCGCCGTAGAACGCCTCTGCTCTCGCTCGTTTTCTTCGAGTGGGACGTGGCTGCACACTGGTCACATGCCAACCGACTACCTTGTGTCCCAGCACTTGAGACAGCTTGCCGTCACGTGCGGCAGGTTCCAACCTCTGTAGTCCCGTAGCGTGCGTGGAATCGACGCTGCTTCCGCAGCCCACTCGCCACAGCAGTTGCGCTCCAGCCGTGTTTCGCTGAAGCGCGTCTCCCGGTCCGGCCATGATGGCGGAATCATCGTACGCGTTGCTGTCGGACGCCATGCCGACAAGCTTCACTGCGTGGGTGGGAAGGCTCAAGAAGCTGAGAAAATTGCGGAGCATACGTGCTCTAGAAGAAGGGGATAGTCCTGCCACGTCGACGTCGACAGTCAGCGTGGCCAACGTCACTGGGTCGGTGCTGGGACATTTGATTGGTTCTGGCTGGTTCAAGTTGTCCAAGCTGGACGCTCTCTGGAATGTCTGCGGTTCTTCGAGGACGTCGATGGAAAAGACGTCTTTGGCAACTGCGTTCCTGTCCGTTACTGTGAGCGTGCAGAAAGAGAAAAGGAGTCGGTGAGTAATGCTGCTACGATAGCAATACGTGAGAGAAACTTACTCTGGTTGGCATTCTCAGAAATAGCTTTAACACTGATGTAATGCTGGCCGATATCCGAGTCGAGGGGCACTCCTATGAATGTTCTCGTCGACTCGGTAAAGTGCAGCCATTTCGGAAGGATGCTCTCACCCGCTTCTGTGACCTGAGGGAGAGAGGTAAAGACAGTCGCAGTGACAGCATTTCCACTGGTGGACACCCCTAGGTTTGTTCTAAAAACACAGATTCATGATTTGAGCATGATTAAAACCCTGAAAGAAAGAAAGGACTACAACTACAGTCCCACAGTTCAACTCCATCTTCCCAACTTATCAACCATCCACGAGACTTGACTGGGACAGCCGTCTTGGCTACTCCAACTAGGTCTTCCACCGCAGGAGCGTGCACCTACCTCAAACCGTGCCACGGGGCCGTTGAAGGCATCACTTGGGATGGTGTAGTTGAAGAGGCGTCCTGCAGCGGCTGTCGTGTCAGGTACACCCCAATGGCGACGGACACCTCGTTCCTGCGAATCGCCATCTGTCTCCTGCACCCTGTTGTCCAGCTCCTGCAGAATGCCGTGCACATCCATCACGGGTCCGTTCTGGCCCGTTGTCCCGGCGACCTGTCGTACGACGGCGGTCGCCAAGAGAAGGGCCCAGTACAGCCTTCCTTGTAGATCGGTCATTTCTTTCTCGTTTCTCTTTCGGGCTTCAGGGCTGGTCTTCCTCTAGCCTGCCTTCCAACATTGCCCCTGCACGGAAAAATGCACGATGTGAGGTCACATGTTAAGCATCGTGCAAGACTTGGCTCTGACACGGGCCTTGTTATAATAAATAATTAATGAATTGATTAAAAGTCTAAATGCACTGGTCAGAAAGGACGATGGACAGGAGAGGGAGCACGAAAAACGATACACGTAACTGTTCCATTCTTGACTGTTCTTCCCTTATCTTTCACATCCGCACTATCTCCCTTACGTGCATATCTCCCTTTCGTAAGTGACGGCGGACTACGGTTGTTGATGTAGTCAATTATTGCGTTGTCATTTTAATCGTTGAATGTGTGTATACCTTCAAAAGCACCTGTGGACCGTACACATGTAGAGTAGACCGCCACTCGCCTGTCTTTTTCCCCCTCCTTTAAACCGTCTGTTGTGCACTCATTATTTAGAAATGTTTTAATCATGTAAAAAATTGGCACTTTACTGTTCCTGATCTATTTCTTGTACAAGTGAGCCAAGAAACCTCAGCACGCATGGCCATAGACTTTCTTTGCTGCGAACTTGATCGACCGTCCCCTGATCAGTCATACTTGAGCACGTCCCAGAGCACCGAACTGCTATCACTTCGACCCGTCGCGACGAAGACATATCGACACCGGAACAAAGGAAAGCGCGCCCTATCTAACATCTCCGCGGCTCCGCGCGTCTGCCTCCTGGAATAGGTTCATTGTCCCTTCCGCAGTAAATACAAATTTGGTAAGAGGACAATGAAAAGGTCGAATGTTAGCATCCAGTTCTCTTTCATAACCATAAAAAAGAAGAAAAAAAAAGAAGAAAAAAAAAAAAGGAAGAAAGAAGACACAAGGTCCGAGACCGACCGCCAGCTGCGTTGAAGGGCGACGCGCTGTTGGTGGGCAAAGTCGTCTGCTACATGTTGTTGTCAGAATTATCACATTCGTTACTTGTTTCCGCGACACAGGGAAGTTTTCCAACTCTCGTAACGGAAGTTTCGGTTTTACGTCTTCAAATTACCCCGTTCTCAATCAACAGAGTGCCCAAGTGGCCCTAGCGAGGGCATGGGCATCGACCTTTTGCGAGCGCGGTGCGTCTGCCAACATATCTGCCAAGCAGCGGCGGTGACGACAATCAACCCGCTCGGAACTGGCGTTCCTGCATTTCTGGCTGTCAGAGCACACTTATGTTACGTATCTCGTGCTTCATTTAGGAGTGCCGCCCCCTTAAACAGTAATAGCGGCTCACAAGAGGGCTGTCAGACGTCGAGGTCAAATTTGAGCCGTCCCAGCGCCCCGTGCAATGCGTGTCGTCTGCTTGTTCATCGAGCAGGAGGTGGGTGCTTACACATGCAAAGGCGCGTGACGCAGATGAAATTAAAAAAAAAAAAAAAATAGTTCAGGAAATACGACTGATGCCAACTCGGTTTCGTGTGTTCATCGGTTTCTTCAATCTGAGCACAATCCCATCGTTTGTTAGCGATAGAGTGTCTCGTTACTTTGCAGACGACAACGTGGAGGAAAACGAACGCCCCTGCGTTAACAATAGCCCGCAGAAAGTGACATCTTGCCTTTCTCTGGCACCGAGCCTGAAAACTTGGGTGGCATCTCGTCTTTTCCACGCTCTACTTGCGGTGTGCTCCGGCAGCACACAACGATCAGCTTCGTGCCTGTAACGTTTTCTTTTTTCTTTTTTGTCTTCGGATTCTGATCAGGTAGTACCACATTATAAAAAAAACAAAAACACACAAAAAAAGATGTACGTTTAATGTGAAGCGCCGCCACCCACACCACGTCACGTGGAGCAAGCCCCATTGGAGGCCCCTCATGTCCGGCAGTGGCTATTTTTACGAAACGACCTTCGTACGTATATACACACTAGCTATACCCCCACGCCTCCCACGGAGGACCGCGCAATCCGATTCCTGCCGCCGGCTGACAGCCGTCACACAAACGTACGACAAGCGGCTGTTCTCTACGTCTGTCCTTCCAAGCTACGGCAGCCGCCAAAAGTTTGCCAGTGGCGACTTTACGAACCGATAATAACCAAAAAGTGAGTGGTTTAAATCTGCTTGCAGCACTTGCAATTGGCAACATTAGCACAACCAACACCACCCGGTTCCAAGCGGTGCT
Organism: Ornithodoros moubata; assembly: GCA_029532675.1. Classification (NCBI taxonomy): domain Eukaryota; kingdom Metazoa; phylum Arthropoda; class Arachnida; order Ixodida; family Argasidae; genus Ornithodoros; species Ornithodoros moubata. The sequence goes on from JARGYV010084485.1 coordinate 20,067, forward strand.
TAGGCGATCGCGCCAATGCAAACATACTATACAGCCTTCTTCTTCCAGGAAGAATACGATCATAAAGATGGACCTTTCATTGAGACCTTATATATACCAGTCGTTGAACGCCCACTACGGAAAAACGACTTCGCAGAAGAACCAAAAGAATGAACGGCATGCCTCTTAAAGCCTCTCCTTATCAACGTGTGACGGTGCACTGAGAACGTCATCCATAAAACATGTTGTACGAGGGACAAGCTGTTGGGCCAACAACCAGCTGTGGCGCGCGGTCTCCCCTCGAAAGATGACGGGCTGGGTAGGCGAAATAAGGATGATCTTCCTTCGCTCTCTTCAACATAGCTTGTTGAAACAATGTAACGTTACGTAGGCACGAAGCTTCGCTGTGCTCATGTGTGCTTTCGAGTAGTCGCGGAGCTCCTCTGAGCGATATGTCAAAGGATTGAAGGAAGCAGACGATTTACTTGCTTATTACGGGTGCGTTTCTTTTCTAACCCTCGGAGTAGAGTAGACACGTGACCGAGTCGTATCACGTGACAGATCGAGTAGCAGCTTCTGAAACACTGGCTGCTGGAGTCGAGTAGAGATGGAGGCGGCCATATTCCAAGCGGCGCGTCTTTTGTACGAAGATGACGGCGATGCAAA
>JARGYV010084486.1:0-23293 GCA_029532675.1 Ornithodoros moubata
ACACTCACACGCACGTTAATGAGCAGTAGCAGCACACGCAGCGTAGCACACGTAATATCAGCAGCACACGCGTCTAAGACCACACAAGAGGCACAAAGTAGGGCAGATACACTGCTAAAGCGTTCGTAGTAGTCCGGTGGCCGTCAGGAACACTAGGAGTGACCTAAGGATTTGGCGGTGCAGCGCAGGGCTATCACAAGGCCCTAACACCACCGCCAGGCTGAGCGGTTTGTTGCTGACTCGAGCCAATTCCTCACTCAGTGTTCGCCTTTCTGTTCCATAAAGGTCGCAGTTTATAAGTACATGCAGATTCGCATAAGTGCATGCAGATCGCACCGCAGATTTGCGGCATTTAGGTTTTTCTCAGCATTTCAGTGATGCGACGCAAAAAAAACAAAAAAAAAAACGTAATTTTAAAGAACCTTTTAAGAATTACCAGTGGTGCTGATGTCGATAGACATTGCCGTAGCCGGGCTTGCTAAGGGCGAGCAACGTCATGACAAGTACTGTGGTCATAGATGCATTCGGTGTCGACTCCAGAAGGAACTGTGCCAGCGTACGCGTTTAATAAAGGGGGGAGAACACCAGGAAGAACCCTACACAGCACAGCCGGTGGAAGGCGACGCGAGAACAGGAGAGAGAGACGCTTAGCCCCAGGTTGACATGGCCGGTAACGATATATACTATGCCCAGAACGTACTTTTTCAGAAGCGAAGCTTGGGTTCTGCTCTCTTACGTCCGGTGCTACCGGCTGTTGTCCGTCTCGAAGCCGACTGCCTTCTGTTGTCCCGAACATTACAAAAGGGTCGATTGTCTACAGCCACATCACCGCGAAACGTTCATGCTTCCATTAGTTTTTCGTTTTCACAATGGGTGCTCACAGATGAACTGGCATCCTAAACCGAAAACAAGACTCCAGCTGAAAGGAGCAGCTGTTGCTAAGCGAGGTCCTCTGGTCTGCTCGATGAAACAATGCACACGGCGTTCCGCGACGCAGTAACTCTCTTTTTTGTACAGACATTGATGGAGTCTCGTTATTGTTGGGACAGGTCATTTTGCCTTTTTTGGAGTACACAAATACCGACCGGTACACTTTCATCAAAGTGCGTATGTTGTTGCTATACAAGCTTACCAAACCTGTGCTGTGTGCTGCCAAATCACGCCGCTGTCGCTGGGGGCTTCGTGCCAACGGGAGGCTCTCCTATACTTACCTCAATACATCGCTCTCAATTTGTCGTTTCCTTATCTTCTTTTTTTTTTTTTTGGTCACAGGTGGCGGTGTATTGCCATTTATCTTCAGAAATTCTTACGGCGACGTCGTGAGATAGTCTTCTTCGCATTCTTGTTGGCTTTGGTTGGCGCTCTATCCGCTAGCACCACCACTGCCGCCGATGGTAAAAGTATGGCAACTCCGTCGCCGGTCGGGTTGCTTTCGGCGTAAAGGCTACCATGATATTCTACAATTACTCTTCTCTCTGTATAGCTGTGCGAGTACATACATCTGTCTGACTGCACGTATTATATTCTATTCATCTTAACTTATTCTATGTCGAACGATAACTTCACAAGAGCATGGTGGGTTCGCACACACACACAGAAAAAGACAACACATTCACATACTGGACCGATGTAGGAACTCTCATTTATGCAGGCAGGGCCTCGCGTGGAATGTCCCGTATATGTGGTGCTATTTATGATGCTGCCGCTCACGGAGCAAATGATGCCCAAAGGGGACTGTCACAAGCTATTCTCTCAGCAAATATCAGATTATGAGGAGACGTAAAGAGAGAGAGAGAAAAAAAAAAGAATCGGGAACGCTATAATGCGCAGGCATCCTGTTTATTTCAACCTTACACTGAGCACACACAGAGGTACATTCTCCTAAGAGAAAAATAAAAAAAAAAACACACAGAGAAGGGTAAAGAGATGAAAGAAATCTCGAAATATTCCTGACATCCTGCGTGATAATGGCACAACAAAAACACGCTTTTTTGTTCGGGAATTAAATCGAGCGCATAAAAAATGCGTCTCTTTCGCGACCGTTAGCCGGAATGTCTTCTTCTTCCGGAATGTCATTTGCTCTCCTAAAATATGGCTTTTCTTTTCCCTCTTTCATTCTTTCTTTATTTTTTTTCTTTTCCTGTCGGATGACGCGAGGACTGCTCGGTATGACTTTCGACTTTCTTTGCGTGCTGTAATGCATAACAGATAAATTGCTGTTCGGTAAAGTAGCGAGTTAATTGTAAAGCTAGTGGTCAGAAGCGCATTTCCGTCCCTCATACGTGGCAAGAGGAGTGTGAGGGAAGACCCGGAAACTAATGCCTCTAATATTGGTCTGTAGTACAGTTTGTAAAAAATAATAAAATTTCTACGCTGTGCCAGCACATATCCGTCCTTCGTGTTCATCGTGTATTGTGGTGCAATTTTTGCTTACTTTTTCCGTTTTATGGCGGCGCGAAATAAAGTGTGTGTTCCCTGTAACAGCTTCAGCTGGGGTAAGCGCGTCTACGCAGCGCGGTTGACGGCCTTATTATTCTGAAACATGGATTCAACGGTCTTCAGTGGCACGAAACAAACAAACAAGACAAAAGAAAGAAAAAGAAGTATGAGCTTGGGCGACAAAATAGATGAGACGAAGAGACAGAGGTTGAAACTTTGCTTCTCAATTCCTACCGGGTTGTTGTATTTCACTGACCACTGACTGTACATGTGCTGTGGCTTACGGTTAGTAAAATTTCTGCTGTCTTTTTATTACGAATTATTTATTTACGAATTTTTTCAGCACGCCTGCGTGTATGAAATTTTGCAAGTTATCAGTATTTGGCGCTGTCAATCGGTGGCAACAGCAACAACAACAATAAATTTCAATGACGGTGTCGTAATGTCACCACTCTTAGTGCGGAACCTAATACCATTACTACGGTGTGTGAAGTGAGTGAGTGCGTGAGGGTGAAGTTATGTATGAACGTGATGACCAGGGCTGGCGTTCAACTCGGTGGATCTTTGTGGCCTTTGTTGTCTATAGGGAACCGAGCAGTCCGGTGTCTGTGACGAATTTCAGAAAGTCTGAAAGCATATATCGATGTTTTGTGGTGCTGACGCAGGGTCCCAAAAGCGCTTCCAGTGGAAATGGCTTTTTGTTGGCCTTGTTTAGCCGAGTCCGAAGCTTTTCTCTTCCAGTGGCGTATGAGGCAGAGTCCATGAGAACATGATTAATGTTAGCCACTACACCGCAATCCGAGCACAAGTAGGATGCGCTTCGTCCAATCATGTGCCCGAACTGCGGCGTGAATGCTACGTTGCCTGTGAAGGAGGGAGGTTAACGGACGTGACACTCCGTCGGGGATTCGAGAGGAAAGCGCAGGGTCCACGGAATATATAAGTGATTGGTTGGTGATGTCCTGGCACCACTGTTGTTGATCCAGTGGTCTGATCATATTGGTTATAAATGATCTTCTATCTCCCGCAACAAGTCGTCTTCCGCAGCATTAAAGCAGCCCAGCAGGTCAAAACACAGCAATTTTTTGTTGCGTGTGTTCGGCCCATGAACGTTATCTTGCGCATATCCGAGAGCTTGAATAATGGTCGTCGCGCTTATTCTTCTGAACTGCAGGGGCTGGGCACCGTTGGTGACCTGTGATTTGCGGACTAGAACAAATGTCTGTATTGGTGGGCTGCACTGTCTCTTGGGATGGCGGTACTGCCGGTGCGCCCCGAACATGTCTGGCTCTAAAACCTTCACAGACAGCATGCAAACGTTTACGAGTGCGACAAGTGGTTCCTTGTCATTGAGAATGAAATGACATCTTTATGGTCACGTCAGGCAGGGCCCGTAATTTTCCTGCATTAGAGGTGCCTACGCAGCGCCTGAGAGCACACAGGTGCGCACACAACTAAGCTATAGTACTACACGCCAGACTGCCGAAATGGTCTTGGTGATGTCGCCCTTACTGGCGTTTCTGCCTGGAAAACTTCGTGTCTATATACTGACTCCCTTCATTGTGCTGACCTGAGAACCATCAACCCAAGCGCCGTCTAATTATGGTAAGCGAACCAACTTTTCGTCCTCACTTTAATTCACTAGAACGGGGCCCTGAAGCGAGAGCGCGAACAAAACGTTTTTCATCAGCCAACCCATCTAGTTCCATCAATAGCGCCTTTCTTTAACCTCCATCAACGAGTAGTGTATTAATCCGGGAACCGCCTAGAAATGGCTGTTACTGCTGTCGCGCCCTTAGTGAATTTTTAAAGCTGTGTCAGCAGCGGTTGTGCAGAGCAGCCTGCACCTGACATCCTTGATAGCAGACGCAATGAACATTTCGTTTATTGTTTCTTCTATATCTGTCGGTTGGAACTCGACTACGACGGAGTGCAGCTTCTAGACGCGTGTGAAGGCAGAAAAGAGTAAGATTCCTTCGGACCTTTTCTTCAACCCATCTACTCGTTTACGCTCGCCTGTGTAAGGTGACGCGTAAAATGTGTTGTCGCTGAGAGTTAGGCCAGATTTTGACGTTACTTATTCAAGGGGTCATTTATTTGTTTTCCGTACAGATAAATGTGTATGTGTTACCCCGTACTTCATAAACCCAGAGGTAGTTGATGGGAGAGATAGCACACGGTCACAAGCACATGAAAAAGGAGGATGGATAACTATAATGGTGCAGGGTGGAGTCGGCGAAATCTTTACCACCGTTCTGAATCTTTCGCACAGTGACGGTGTTACGATGACTGGTGCATTGGAGCGTTGTGCTCTTATCGTTCTCTTATTGTAAGCCGTTGTTCGTCGCAAGTAGTGGCGTCCTGAGCGATGTCGTGTTTTTTTTTTGCAATTATTTACAGTTATTTCGAAGCGAAAAGCCAGCTACCTTGTCCGTTTTTAGCAAAGCTCTAAACATGTGCCTGCGCCTTTACGGTCAGATCCGGGGTCATCGCAGATTGAAAATTTGTGTGGCAGCCACATCATCAGAGAGGCCTGCCCTTCTCAACCTGCCACAACTTCCAAGATGCTTCCACTTCGTCAAATATCAATCTTCCTCCCCCTGGCGAAGATAAAAGGGGAAATGGTTCACTAAAAACAGGAAATGTACAGAGGGCAACAAACTTTTTCTGTTCGCTATCTGATCACAAAGAAAAAGCCCAGTTCAGCTTGCACGCACATTCGTTCTCTACAGTTTCCCAGTTTCGCACCCGCCGCGACACAGTCCCATTTCATACACTGTTTTTGTTTTATTCGCTCTTTTACGTCATTTCTCACTGAGAGATGATACCATACATTTTTCTCTCTTCATTTTCTTCTTCTCTGGTCATTTGACGGCTAGTTTGGCGTCATACGCTCTCTCTAAAAATGGCTGACCGGTTCTGAAACGAAGATAGACGGCAGTAGCACGCCTCCTTGCGAACGGTGCCGTCTGCGGTGTTTCATTTCGCGTTTTTCCATCACGAGGGAGGCGAGACCAAGAAAGGTACAATGATCGTAAACAACGTTCACAGTAATCTGGGGTTCGCAGGACTACTTTCTCTCTGTATGGAGCTGTAGGAAACGCCCGCTGGCTAGAAGAGAGAGACATTCTTACAGAATGATGAGAACTCAGAAAGTGGAAGTAAATGGCACTGCCTGAGCTTCTCCTGAGTTCTCTGGGTCGAGCCATCAATAAGAAGAGCAATAGGAGTGGTTTGGAGCTTCCGTACTGGGCTTCGGTAGTAGGGGTTTGGATCATAACTGTAGCAAGGGGGCGGGGGTCGCGTGTCTTTACCTCTCCCAAGAAAGTAAACTCGGTTGCCTTGTATCATGAACTGGGTATGTCTTCGAAACATGTATCGGAAGCGATAAGAAGGCTTTGGAAGCGCCACGTTGTTGACTGAGAGGCTAATTGGAAGAGAGGAAGCTTCGAAGGCCGATATAACCCGCATGCACAGTCTGAGGTTCCTAGCCCACACTCTTAAAGGTGTACATGATGAAAAAAACCTCGGAGAAATGAAGGACTGAAGGAAACCCAAAGGGCTGACACACACACACACAGAAAGGGTGTTAAGGGTGTTTCATTACACCCTTCCAAGGGCGTTTTCACTAGTTAAACACCCCATGACAGGGATGTAGCATAGCGGTGCCCACACAACCACGAACGTCTGTTAGATATTCATAAAGTACCCGAAGTTGGATATTCCAAATACCCAGATATCCCCACGATACGCGCTTGAGATTTTTTTTATCATTTATTTATTTCTACCTTTGTGATTTTTTTTTTCTTTTATGAGTGGTCACTTCCGCTGATGTGACTAACCCGCGGTAGTGTTTATAGTTTATCAATAATGTAAATGATTACTAAAATTAATTACTTATAATTGATATGGGTAATAATAGATACTTAAATTTATACGTATTTTAAATGTACTAAAAAACCGCATTGGTGCAAATTAAAAAAAGAAAAGCAATGGTGTGAAAATACCTTGTTAATATCTAGTAATATTACCTGTGCATCGAAGGTATTGGATTGAAAGCTTTAACATGGGTCCGACCTAGAAGGCTTAGTAGTATTAAATATAATTCGTTACCACAGCTTACACAATTACCCGGCCGGTGCGGGCACAAGAATAGATTCACATATGCTTCATTTGCAAGTTCATTTTGGGGCCGTTTCCACAGAAAGAAGCGGGTGTCAAGGTGTGCACAGAAGCACTGTCAGTCATGACAGGTGGAACATATTGTGAAGCAAATTTCTTTTCTTCCTAATTGCGCGGTAAGATGTTAAACCACGTGTTTTCCACTGACTTTACATTTAAACATATGTGTAACATTGTCTTCGTGGCAAATATGTCGGTTGCAAGTTGCTCCATATCCAGATCCCAACCCAGATGTGACATCGGTGAGACGTTGTAGAATGGACCATAAGCCGATATTTATTTTCCACGATCTCTGGGCCATAGCGGGAATATCTGTGGAAGGATATCCATTTTCTAACGGTATGTGCATTATGTTATAGAGATATCCTAACTGGGAGGTTGACCTTCAGACCAAATTTGGATAACCAGTGGACATTCATGATCGTCCGGACGGTCCCAGGTATATATATATGTAGGTGTTAATTCTTCAACTGCACTTGCCAACTCTTCAACAAACAGACGGCAGAGTCTTTTCCTTTGCTTTTGCACAAGAGGTTCCTTATGACAATATCCTGGTTCCGATATCTGGACATCCCTGGGAGTCACAGGATCTCACAATCTAGGGATCTCACAGATCTCGTAGACGTCCGTAGTACATTGAAGGGACTATACTTTCTTCCCTTTTTTCAGGTCCCAAGAATGTCCCAACAACGTAAATTTGTGACATTTGGATATTCGTTGGATATTAAGAGTGCTGCTTGACAGGATACTTTTCTACATTTTTATTACTGCTGCCACGCCCATAAATGTAACCAGAAATCCTTAGAGAGGCTGCGATACCACCCCACCCCCGGACCGACCTTTCCTGGCCATAGTACCATGCATGTGTGGTAAAACCAAATAGTGTCATTGTTTTATTGACTGTTCACATAAGCATAACGCAGAAAGTAAATACGGGTGTAGGTTTTGTAATAATCTAAACGTGACTAGCCGAACATCACAGCATCTTTATGATATTTGAAACAAATTCACATATGAAATAATGAAGTAACTCAGGAAGTACAGAGTACTGATGTTCAGTGTTTCGCTCGTAAGCAAACACATATCATGCCCTGCACAACTTGTGTTGACCTAACAGGCTTAACTGGCTTAACTTAACCTGGCAGGCAGACCGCACCCGCTTCCTCTACAACACATTCTTCTCGCTTCATCGTCTTCATTGAGACACCAGTTCAAAACTGCGAAGGGAACTGCAAAACACGCACACCGCTAACCGCCATTTACAAAACGCTGTATGGCGCCGCCTTGCGGATGAATCGAGGCGCCAGTGCTCCATCATAAATGAATGAACGAATGAATGAATTTACTGAAACCGTGATGATCACGAATAACGTCAAAAATGTGCGAACACTGAAGCGCATCCTCAATTAATGCTCCTGCTTTGTACAAGTAAAGCTGCCACCTATTCTGGCGGAAATAAATGAATTGTATATGTGTCTATCAATTACTTAGTTATTTTTTCCGTGTTTCTTTGTAAGCAAATGATTTTTGTTTACGATATCTATGAGGTATCCTTGGGATATAAGAGATGGGACGAACCACAATGTCCTGATTGGGATGCAGAGAGGATGTCCGAGAAACGTCCACGATGTTTGCGACGTTCACGGCCTTTCTGAGATGTCTCTGGGAGATTTGTGGTTTACTGGGGAGTCTTCATGGGGTGTAATAATAACACACGTGTAACACCCTGTAGCTCACTGTAGCGCATCCTAGCCTTGCCAATTCCCTTTGCTTTGTTCCAGTGCTCCAGGTAGGATATTTCTGCATCTGTTCCCTGTGCCGCTAACTCTCACTAACTTAACTCGCAGTGTCTGGCAAAGTTTTATTATGTGAGCCAGCTGAGGCACCTGTAATTTACTATCGAGGAAAGATTACGAAGCTGTTGCGCACACCACGTCATGGTTCGGTTGGCGGGAGCGTAGTACCGATTTCATTGCGTTTATGGGCACTTCCACTTCACTTCCTTGCAGCGCGCTCTCTGTGGACCACCGTGTCTTTATTAGTATTAGTCTGTTCTCAAAGCCAGACTTAATTACATTCAACGTGATACTAGTCAGAACATGCGTTCTCCCTGAGACAGCCCTGCTGCTCGTACCTTCTGAAGCTATAACAGTCATTCACCGAAGCTTACGTAAAGTTTATCTCTCCTTAGTACTCAGATATTAGGTATTATGCGTGTTGCTGCCCTTAAACAGGATAGTTATTGCGGAGACGAGGCACTGTGCCAGGAAGGCGTGTGTTCTCCCTCCATCTTGACGACGTAGACTGGTGGTGACCAAGTGCTGAAACCTCACTTTTAATGGCATATCCACTTTTCGTATGCCTAAAGATCACGAGGAAGGAAAACAGAGTGCAGATATGCCCTTGGTTTCACCCCTGACTTTCCAGACGTATGCCGCAACATTTGACGTCGTTAAAGTCATCGCAGTCCTTGAAGGCGTCCCAGGATGCAGTGCCATAACTCCTACTGCTTCCTGTTGTTCTTTCGTTCTGTTCATACTTGTACGTAACTCATTAAAAAAAAAAAAAAAAAAAAAAAANCAAAATGAATCGTGGGTGAAGCTATTGTCACGAGTGGTTAAAAACTGAAGGGGTCGTCCTTGCATGGAATCTCCGGTTGATGAGAGGGGCGTGTCACGTGTGAACGGGAAGCTGAAACTGTCAAGTTTGCAAAAAACAGAGGGATGAGCGAGAGAGCAAAGGAAGTACAAAAAGGGCTGGAGAAAAAAGAACAAGTGCTTCTTTCTTTTTCTTTTTTGCTGCCGCGCATAAGTGTCTCAATCACGGAAAGCAGAAGATAAGCAACACATGTTGGTTAGAGCAACATATACAGTGTTTTCCTTGCAGCCACTTCACTAGACTGGCGGAGTCATTTACCCGCCGAGGGCTGTCATCTCAGCGGTACGAGGGAATGAACTTCCACACTCCTACATTGTACCGCATACTATGAGCTAATCAAACGGGCAATTTGCATGTGGAATATGCAGACTTGCCTGCCTCCTGTGCGTTCCTTTCGAAGTTGGCCGCTTTCGGAGCAAGTAAACACAAAACACGTACAAAGAAGAAAAAGCTCGAGCTTTGTTTTGTCTGTCTTCGCGAGTAAACCTCTGGTTCCTTCACAGTAACACAGGAGTTGGAAACGGTCGTGCCGTACCCTTTTCTGCGTGGGGCATGATTGTTTTAATCTGATCCCTAACGCGAATATTGCTGAGAGCAAGAACTGACCACACTGAATTTGACTACATTCCGTGCTTCTGGCTTTGGATAGCAGCTCAGGATGGTTTCTAATCTCCGTTTTAATATTAAGTAGTGTGGGCGCTGTACGCGCTCTATTATCTTGACATAAGGTAATTCTACTGCCCTAAAGTTGAACTGCATGTGTATTTTAAAATTTCACACTCTACATCACTTCATAATAGTTCCTTGCACTGGCCTTATAGTCTCAGAGCAGTAGATTGTGAAAGAACGGTTCAGTTAGACATTGTACGGTAACAACCTCTCGCAAAAGGAGCTGTCCAGGGAGACCATACGTAAAGTGACATCCGCAGAACAATGTTTCGGTCGTAGCATTCTTAGCCCCGAGCTAAAGTCACCGTGGACAGTAAAACTACTGCATGTTTCATCGTCCGTTTGCTCTCCAGTTTTTAGCATCAACTGCTTTCCAAATGCATCTCAGCCCCCACATCGTGGCAGCTCCCGCGCTTTTATTTGTATTTTTCTGTTTCCGCTTTACTTTTTTTTTTTTTTTTTTGCGGTGTCCTGCAGAAATGGATTGCTTACGATTCTCCAGATGTTGTTCACTGCGATAACAAACGCCGTTCTATTTCGCCGATTCAATTTTTTGTGTCTGTGTATCTTGTTACGCGGCCGGAGTACAGCATTACGGTGATTGAGCAACGGGAAGAATACGCGAGCAATACATTCATTACGTTTCTTAGATGTCTAACTGCTCGATACAACTGCGAGGTATTTTATACAAGGTCATGGAAACGGATTATAGGGGTTTAAACAGAACATAGGGACGGATTGCGCCATTTCATCACACTAATGCCAAGCGTTTTGTATGTCGTTTCACGACTAACCAACGTGGTGCAGTTTCAGCTTCCATTACGATATACTTTCTTAAACGTGTTTAATAAAAAGGTACTTTATTTCGTACATAATCACACATTGACCAGAGGATTTAAGAATCATCAGCAGCCTCCACCGATCACTGTTGCCACTAAAGTGAGCCTTCTTCCTGTAATCGCTTCCTTGGTCCATCAATGTCTGTTCGCCGCGCTTTTTGTGCTCTTTTCTGAATTCGGATTCCTTTGACGACATGCGTTAGTTGCACCCGCAATCCTAAACGAAATACGAAGGTACCAGTCAAAGGCGACTCTAGCGCGCGATACTTGGGAGGCTCACTGGTCTTGTACCAGAAGTTTATAGAATTTTGAGACAGTTTGGAAGATCTTTAGACTCTTCGTCTCCTTCGTGTTAAAGGGACACTCCGCCCCAGAAAGGTCACTCTCAAAATAATCCTGTGGTTTCCTCATTAACCATAGTAGCTCCATACTAAATACGCGTTCAAAATACACCATAGTTTTCGAGTAATAAAATGAGAAATAGATAACGTTATTTCCGGTTTTGGCCAGTTTCGGTATCCCACTCTCGCGTACTCCTCACCAAGCATCTCTTTGACGACGTCATAGATGACGTTCTAGAGTTCTCACCACACGTAACGCGCTAGCTTTTGCCCTCAGCGGCTGCGGTGTGGTGTCGTTACGCCATCTACTGCTGCGTCGTTCAAGATTTTCAACGCACGAACCGGAAACTCCTGCGAAAGTGTGCAAAATATGATTACGCGGACTGTAATAGTGCGGCAGAAAAACTACGCTTCGATAGCCTGCTCTCCGGTCGGTTCTAAAATATTTCACTAGGCGCTTGACGAATGCGTTAGGAATCTTCCAAAGCGCCGTCTCAAAATTAGTCTTGGCATGGAATCTCTCCTTAGACAATTCGCGCATAAGGACTTTCAGCAGTGTGCACTTCGCATCGTCGTAGACTAACAAATGCGGCACAATTGAGAATAGACTAGTGCACTAGTGACTGGGCAGGCAAACTGCTTGGAATATAACGAGACACTGCCACCACGAATATTGAACGAAGCTTCGGCCTTTTGCAGCGTGCTTCGCTTCTCACCCCACAGTAGAATACTTTATTCTTGGACGACACGCACCCAGAGTGTAACGTCCAAGTTTCAGGCACACACAGGGTTACAACAACTGCTGCACGCTTTCACATCCAGGAATTTTTCGATGACAGCGACCGACAAGAACCAGAGACAAGAAACGTGCTTCAGTGTTATACAGAATGTTGCCGCTTTAATTCCCTGGCTCTGTGGGTGACCGGGTTTCATGATGTGCTACCCTCTCCGACACTCATCGGCCATGTCGAACGCGCTAGTCACACTCATGAAAGGTAGTAGGAGAGAACGTCACGGTGATTCTGCCCACGATAATTATAGGATATTCCATAATGAAGAGGTCAAAGCAAGGGGCGCGGCGAAAGAAGGAATGTGCTTAGTTTCCGCTGACGGCTTTCGGTACTGCTTATGACATCCGAGTATGCTCAGTTTTTTTTTTAATTCCACTTCGACACGTAAGCGATCTGGTTCCACTTCAAAACGTGTTGTTCAGGTCGATCATGCTCTCATATATTAGCATCGTTTTTGATAACACTTCTCTCACTTTAATGTTATGAAATTTGACGCTAACCTTGGAGTTTGGTTGACTTGTACTAACTTTACTTTCACACGCGCAATCACCTGAGAAGGCGAGAACGGGACGTCTTGCATGGAAACCCATTCACGACAAATGCCTATTGAATAAGAATTACTTCTGCGGTCAGCGCCCTTTCTTCTTTCTTCCCTTTTAATCTCTGCTCTTTTATATGAAGTCCAGCTTCTGAAAAGACATTACCGGAATGAACGTAGCGGCGCGAAACGTTCGCAAGGAAAAGCACGGGCACATTTTCGATGCCCAGCCACAATCGATCTCAGAAAGTGATGTGGGGAGTTAGGCCGAGGATCAGGACGCCAAGTTTTGTTGAATTAAGCTCAACGTGAAAAGAGTAGGTAATAAAACAGGCCGATTCCTGATACGATGAGGTTGTGCGAGCGAGCGAGCGAAGTCCATAGCGAACCGAAACGTTACTGTCTCGTGGTTTTGCTTGTGTTCGAAGTTGCTGAGGTCAGTTGCTGCATGGATTTTTTTACGGCTTCCTGAACACACGAGTCTGTAAACTTGGTACGTCGGATATACTGTTTTCTTCTTTAACTTCATGCGGATTTTTGCGGTTCTTCACGAGTTTGATTCGCAGTGCTCAATACAGAGTTCTTGGGTCGCCCATAAAATAGTGTTAAGGGATACGTGTCCGAGCACTGACTAGACGATGCCACTGCACTATGCATAGTGCCGTGCACTGTGTATAGCTCGAGCAGTAAAACAAAATAGTCATCCGTGAAAAAGCCCAACTGAATCATACTTTCGTTTTACTCTCTGTGGGCTTTTTCTTTTCTGTGTTTTTCGTTTCTTTGTTTGTTTTTAGGGGAAAAAATGGAACGCGCTAGCCCTAATGTCCATTCAGAGTGGGCATTCAGTCGGGATGGATCCCCAAATTAGTTTAGTTTTACTATTATTTTCTTTCTAACTGTGGATATACCAGACCCTGGTAGTATGTGACCTTGATGACTGACGATGAGTACCCTTGAGTACCCGATATGTGTGTGAACACATGAAAAGGCGGCCACTTGCAATGTGCATGCAGCTGGCTAGTCCCATCAGTGTTGTACATTTAAAATCGTGGATTTTATTTCAATGCAGATTAATATTCTTCAAGGGACAAATGCATTACACTTGGTAATTGAGCGGCACCGGAGGTGTGCGCTGGATCTAGATTCAGATTGAATCACACTTGCGATTGCTGGTTTGGAATAAGACTGAATCGCAGTTACGCTAAATGATTTGGACTGACTGATGTCGCAAGATATGACACAGACTTGAGCCGGTTACTTGAAGCAGAGATTGACCTCGGTTCGAAAATAGAATGATGCAACCAAGACACTGGTGATGACCAGAGTAGCATGTGTGCACAGTGATATACCTAACAGTCGGTATCTTTTAATGCTTTTTCTTTTTTTAGGGGTGTGCGTGATTTTTAAAGCGGTGCTCACGAGCAACCACATTTAAATTCACAGGCAGGCATATGAGCGAAGGAGGGAAAAGGTGTAGAATCAGGAAACGCAGGTTTGCTTTTGAAAAAAACTATGAAAAAGAAGAGATTCAGCTATGAGCGCCAGCTGGGTATTCCGTCAGACGGATATTAGCGGGAACTGATGATCAAAGTTTTTTTTACCTTGTATTTTTTTTAGCATCCCGACGTGCATAGTGTGCATAGTTATATTAGCATTAATTAGTATATTATTAGGCAGTTCTTATATACAGCAATGTGCTTATGCTACTTCGCTGCTGTGATAATCACGGGGATGAATGATTACATTTTTTGCGCCGTGTATTAATTCCTCCACCGGCCGCATGGGTATCAAGATGCAGCGCCCAGCATTGGGTGGCGGGTTTGACAAGATCCGGATTTTAAATTATCCGACCTGTCAGTCTAAAATGAAATCTAAATTGGATTTGGGCTTAATGTACGACCTTAAGGAGGGATGGATTTGATTCATATCTGATTTGGGTCCACTGAACTGTCTCCACATAATCGTACACTCTTAATCCCCTTCTCCGGTACTATAACCAGAGATGTAGCCCATTGGCACTGTTCTACATGGTTTATAATTCCATGCTCCTCAAGTTCACGCAGTTTCGCTTCGAAGAGCATAAGGTACCGGTCGTGCTTTGCAGAAAGCAAGACGTGCGTTATCCTGCAACACAATAGATGCTCAATATATATTTCAAAGTTCCCTGTCCTTGGACAGTATTCGGACATGCGTCCTATAAGCGGCTGGCTGCTTCCTTGTGTGCTACCTTCCATTATTGCCTCCCTGACCTTCAGTTGCCATACATCATGGCGCAACAGTCCCGTACCGCTTCACGCCGACGGTGCTGTCATTTGCAGGTTCAGTCCGATCCGCGTCGCCAGTATTATAACTTGAGAGTAATAGCTCAAAAGGGATCTTTATTGCACAAGCAACATGGTGCACAGACGTCACGCCATTGCTGGAATAGAAGTGTGTATTGTCATCAGGTAAGGAATAGAATATAGACACGAACAAACCCGCTCCATGGTCGTCGGTTTAGTCTTGCTCGGTCTATCACAGGTCCTATACATTGATTCTAAAGCCGCACTGGTGTGTATGGAAGGCACATGCATCCTAGGTTCACAAGTTCCTGTAGTGACTGACATCCATCAGCAATATGAAGTTCTGAAGGAAAGAGGGAACCATCTTCTTCTTCTTCCGATCTTGTTTTTCAGTGGATTCCGGACGATATCGGAATTAGTAGCTAATGAGGCAGCAGAGTCTACAGCACTAGCGGCTCATTCCTGATCTAGCACTTTCATGTTCTTTAAAGAAGACAGGCGATTACTCCTTTCTCAGCTGACGTCCACCATGGCCACCCAGGAGAGGCGTCACGACATTACCAACAAGCTTCTGCTGCATGCGGTGGACTTTGAGCCATTGTTCTGCATACCGGACAGACTTCCACGTCCGTTCAAGTTTTTGATTCATCGTCTTCGGCTGAACGTTGCGTTCACCTCTCTCTGTCTCTATCAACTTAGTCGCCGGGACTCCATGGTGTGCCTAAACTGTGCTGTGCCTGCGACCAGGGATCCTCTTCTTCTGCGCTGCCAACTGTAGATGACAGAAAGACGCCACATCCAGGAGCAATTAAACACGTTTGACTCTCGACGGTTTAATTTTTCTAAGGTACTTGTCCCTTGGACGAAAAGTCCAACTTCGATGTGTTCTTCAACAACTTGTGGGCTTCCTTTCCCAAACACAGCTTCTAGCTGACCTGTAACCCTGTGTGTAAATGTACGTGTTGTGGTGGAAGAGTCCTCGTTGACTATGATACGCCCTTGCTGTACTGTTGCATTTGCTTGAGATTTGCAACTAGATACCTTTCATCTTCTTCTTATACCTCAGTTCACGGGCAATGGGATAGGGTACCACGTCATCTGCGGTAAAACATCCCACCTCCTTATCGTCCTGTATATAGTAGCAGTAATAGTAGTCAGTACAGAAGTGTTAAGTTGGTCTGGAGGGGGTTGCCTGGTTCACTTTTCGTCAGATGCACACTTTCATACCTCTTCTCCGATACGCCCGTCTTTAAGCCGTACTGTATATTCCTTGCATAGTATGGACAAGGAGACACAGAATAGTGACATAGTGGCAATAGTGGACAAGAGAATAGTGACTGCTGACAAATGAGTCTTGATCGTGCCGTACATACTTCTCAACTTCAACTCTCCTGTTTAGGACAAATTTAAAGACAGATATGTTGCTTAAATATTTGCTAATAAAGTACACCATACACAGTGAAAGCCAGTTAACATTATGGCTAATACCGTTCGCACACACGAGTTGTCGAGAACGGTAGCTGTACGCCTTTCTGTGGCACTCATGTACTGAATAGCTGTAAAGAAGTAAAGAACAACAGCGTTACTTTGGCATTTTCTACAGAATATGTAAGTGAAGGATATAGTTCCAAATGGCGGTTGATTTCACCCAGAGACACAGAGAGCCTAGAGTGTCAGTACGGTGTAAAAACGAAGATTAAAAGAGCTTCGAGTGTGAAGTGTATCGAGCGTAAAAAGTGTAGAGGAAAATCGTCCTCTGACATGGCTACACACGAGAAGACTGAGCAGGAAGGGTTTCATTTTGAGACGGACGGAGAACAGTCAACAGGCGAACGTTCGTGACATCAGTGAGTCTATTGAATGTGTTTCGAGATCCCGTCATTCGAGGATTAAAGACGAGGAAAATAGTTATTTTTGTTCGGGATTTCTTCTGTGGTGCAGTTTATCGCGCACGGTGCAGTGAGACGCATTTATCCACGTGTCATAACCCCACTGAATAGTCGACTAACAACACAGCTGCTCGCCTGGAGCTTCGATTAAGTCGCCCACCTTTCACTGCTGCTAGATCCTCCAGAGTTCCTGCCGTAAATGTGAGTCGCGTACGGAGCGCGCTTTTAGTCCCTTTGCTCCAGGAATGCTTTGGCTTCAAAATGAGGATTAGAGACTGTTTTCATTCGTCGTGTGTGAACTCCGAGAGCGTGCACTCTTCGATCAGTTCACACGAGGTTACAGAATAGATACGGCGCTTGCGCTTTGGGCAATTGAAGTGAAGAAAAAAAAAATCCTTTCCCATTTCGAAAGAAAAAAAACAAAAAAAAAACATCGCATAACACGGTGAGAATCAGAGCCTATTCAGAATGATATTCTATAGTGGTGCAAAATAGAACAATAAGTATTTCGTTTACGTGATGCGGTGTGGGCGCTCGTATATAATTTATGAAACCAGGAAAAAATAAAAAGACTATGGTATTTTATTACATTACATGGCATTGTGTCGATGTACCACTGATCTGCAAGAGACGTGTCGTAATTACATTTAGTTAGTCAGCTTTTTGATTAAACTGGTGGAGCTCTCCCTCCGTGACAGAACTGACAGCATTTTCTTGTTGGTTTCAGGAAAATGGGTTTACCAAACGTACACTTACGGCACTAAACATGAAACCGACTTGCGAATTGCGATGGCGATATCAAAATAAAAATTGTTCTGAAGAATAAACACCTATTTTTCTCACAGTATGCGGCATTAATCGAGCTAATTTGTTCTAAACTTGCTGTAGCATTATTGCCTTTCCGAACTGAACATTAGTCTTAGTAAACGTCGCGTAAACTAGCAACACTGATCAGTGCATTGTCCGAGCAGTATGGCCGAGGACAATGGCTGAGAGCTGACAGCCGATAGTCTGTAACATTACCTGTGCAGATAGTGTAACATTACACTGAATGACAACAATGCCTTTTGTCCTGTTCGCTTAACAACAGGGTGGTTTCTCTCTTCTTCGATATCTGTAATTACTTTTTGTGTTGAAGTCAAATCCATATGGAGAGCATTGACACCAGCTTCGGGTTTCAAATCCAAGCGCATGCCGAGCCCCGTCGGCTCGCTGGGAAGATTGAGGCCGCCTCATCCTAAATGTGTACGGGCTGACAGGAACGACACTTACCCATTATCCACAATACTGGTCTTCAGTTTTATTGTACTCGTTTCGACTTGATGTGAGCCGTTTTCCTTATAAAAAGTATCCCAAATGCTCAAACACACGTTTCTTCTTTTTTTTTTTTTTTTTTTTTGNACAAAAAGGATCCTTGCAACGAAGGATAGAGAAGCCAGAGCTCTTTCTAACAATGTGAAATGACAACAGGCGATGACAGTGTTGAGAAGCTGCGAGGCTCCCCTCCAAAAATGAACTCCATTCACGGCGTTTTTTACCCCAAGGCTGTTTTATCTTGGTAAAAAAAAAAAAACATAAATTCGTTATTCTTTGTGCTTTCAAGCCGTATAAAATTGTCCGGGGCTAAAAGCTAACAACGAGGGCTGCGGAGCGAAAAAAAAAAAAAAAAAAAAACACCAACCGAAAAAGAGAAAAAAAAAAGGAAAAGAAATAAAAAGGAGGAGAAACGCAACGCAGTGCAAAAAGAGCTGGCTGATTGGCGACATAGTCTGAACGAAATCAAGTGGGATATGTGGTGGTGCTGGCGGTGCCCTTGAAGGTGGCACTTAGCCAATGAGGCGATTGACCAGGGTCGCGTTCGATCAGTCACTTGAGCCCTTCAAGCAAGTCAGAAGGAACGTCGACGGGCGGTCAGTTTATAATGGTGCACCACTAGTAAATAGTGTTGGAAAAGTAGCCAGATGTGGTGGTAGTGCCTGGTGTACATGGCACTTTGCCAATGAGGCCATGGCCAGGATCGTTCTTATGTGGTCCACGCATCCAGTCGAACAATCAGAACACTCAGTCAGCAGGAAGGACGGCAGGTAGTCCCAATATGGGTGTGTATCGCTGGTAAGATGGTGAGAGAGCAGTAGCCAGTGCTGTTAGCATCAAATAAGAAGAGAGTATTAGCAAACAGTTGAAATCCTGTGTTAACTTGAGCAAGATGGCGATAGTGATGGGGGTTGTAGAGAGCAAAGTCCAAAAGATTTTCCAGAACAATATCCTGGGCGTCGTCACGAGAGCACATTGGGGAAGGGACAAATCCGATGATGTGGAGGTGTGAGTTTAAGCGAGGAACATGGCAAGGTGTGTAGCAACATCATTGCGCCATGGGTAACGCTGGTGGAGGTACCGATACGTGCGCGCAGAGCTCCTGATGGAGCTCCTTTCCTTTATGGAGCTATCTGCATCATCGGTTGACACCTCTATAGAGTTGTGGCACGTTGTTACTCGCCTTGAAGAGGTTCTTTGTGAACGAAGCACGAGAACAACCTACCACTGGGATAGACCTGCTGGCCAGCCCAAAGCCGATTTTAGGGCTCCACCGCGCGTAACGAAATTTATTTGACTCTTTGTACCAGTCACGACTGCCACAATGCGTTACCATCGCAGGTCGGAAGAAGAGCAAAACAAAGGAAAAATCAAAAAGAAAAAAAGCCGGAGCACCTATTGCGCAGACGTATGCTGTTTAGTACAGGCGATTTCTCAAAGGCATATATTCCCATTAAGAAAGGGGGAATCCGGTTTCCTTTTACGTTCCGATGAACGGGCCAAAGCGTGTGCAATGTATTGTGGCCAAAGGATATACCGTTCTCACTCAGTTACGCACAACAAAACTATTGCTTTAATGTTTCTTTGAACTGCTTTGGTCTTTTGAAAGCACGATTACCTCATGTTTAACGCAGGCGGCATTAAATCAAGTAGATTGAGTCAAACGGCAGTTGTACGGCAAAGAAAGTCACGTTAGCGTATAATGTCGCTTAAGCCCTGGCGGATGTATTCTATAAACTCGTGCAACTTTCTTTTTTTTTTTTTTTATATTACGGACACTGACGTCACTATCGAGGTGGTCGGATTAGACTAACATTCAGAGCAAGAATTTTAATAATAGTATATCGCACAGATCACCATTCGTTTTTTTCTCTTGGGCGTGCGAGCTGCGCACGCCTTTGCCCGGAGCGGACCAGCCAAGTCCTAACTTAACAAATTTAGAAAAGATTTTAGTTACCAAGTTTTAAGTACTTTTTGTTGCGTAGTTGTAATTATTAACCACATACGAATACCGTAATTTAACTGTTTTGCGTGCACCTATCTAGCTTGTAAGTGATCTCATGGACATGATACCAGGAATGGGTGTTAACATTGTGGGCTGTAAGAAGGTCCATAGGGGAGGTGCAGTTGTTGGTGTGTGTATTGTCATCAGGTAGGGGAGCTACCTACTCTGGAGGTAGGCCCCTTTATACGTGTAGTACCATTACTCTAGAAACCAGATAACAACTCGACCCGAAGGCAGCTTGCTGTGCGTACCTACCATACCATGCGAACAATCCATAACTCAGGAAGAGTCGCTTCGGTGGCCAGTACTGTCCTAGCTCGAGAGCTAGAACTTGACTTCCCGCTCACTTTGGACATGACTAAAGAGTCGTGAGGAAGACGCCCACCGACGAGAAGACTCCATAGCTCCGTACAGGCCCTGCTCACGACGTATATGTGCTCGAAGACCTGCACGTATTGCCTGAAAGCACCCTGCACTTCCACAGTCTGGGCCACCAAGAGCTAATCGACACCGTCGGATCCACACGTTGAAATTAACCTCTGCAATTAGCAACACGAGCTGTTTACGCTCGGTTTGAGGGGCCGGAAGGGGCTCCATGAACCGCACAGTGGCCCAGTCCATGGAAGGCATGTCAAACACCTCGCTAACTCGGTCCCAAATGCTGCGAGGCGTCCGGCACCGCAGAAAAGCGTGTTCTGCTGTCTCAGACTCCCCGCATGTAGGACAGCAATCGGAGCGGCATATGTTAAATCGAGAAAGACTTGATCGCACAGGTAGAACACCGTGGGCAAGCTTCCACTGAAGACTGGACCGACGGGAGCACTTTGTCTCTCGGGATTGCCCTAAAGTGAGGAAGAAGAGCTTAGTGTATCCTTGTCTGGTCCCACTTACGTATTAAACTGGCCAAAGGGTGTCCGACGTGACGAGTCACTAGATGGACGTAATGCCTGAGTGACTCGGTCAAAAGTGAGCATGAATGAGCATCTCTCTTACTTCCGCGAGGGCAACTCTATCTGACACAACTTGAGATACTCCAAAGCAGAGTTTCACGCTTTTAGCGAGTATACTTCCCAAGCCTGCCTCTAACGTCCATCATATCCCATGGAGGACTGGTGTGTGGCATGCCAGTAGTAGATGAACTAATGAAGAGTGTAAACCGAACATTGCGTGATATGTGGCTCCCCACTGGCAGCGAGATTGGTATCCGAGCACATTGTGGCGGGCGTTGGCACGCTTTCTCAATGCTTTCGAACCTACATTCTACGACAGTGCGCGGTCCACAGTCACATCAAGATCACGCTGATTGGTCTCTGGTCACCGATTCAGATGATATTTTGTAAGCAATCTCACAAACATAATGATTGATGGCTGCGGACAAATTTATTTGTAAGTTCAAAGATACTACTAGAAGGTTTCCATATGGTTTTCATATCAACTCAAGGGTCTCACGCGTAATAAACTTCACCATTATCACAAATATCTTGCAACCGGTAACGCATTATAGTATACGAAATATTCGGCTGGCCGTGACGAAAAGCTGTATAAAAGGGACCTGAAGCTGTACGAGGACGGAGTTGAATCCTCACTGTGTAATTGCGTCAGGTTACTTTGATAATGTGTCGAAGGTAGGACAGCGCCAGATTATATAGAACCTTAGAGATGATGTGGGACGGTAAAGTAATTACCGACACGTATGAAGTTGCAACAGATAGGTCTATGCATCTATCAACCTTAGGTATCAGCATTTCTTCAGTGCACAGTTTACAGCACAGTTAAGTAAACTGCGTTGTCGCATTACCCCCTTTTCCCGTATCTCGTTAAAATTCCCATCCATCCAAAGAGAGCAGGCACTAACCTGTATAGACAATGCCAGCACTATACAGATACGAGGACTCCCTAAGGACTTCACTCACTGTGGACATTATTATTACTTTTTTGTTTCTCTGCGACAGTCGTGACGTTGCCAGCAACGGCTAGCAGTCAACAACACAACCACCACGAGGATTTTGTTTTGCGTCATTGAGCAACATCAAACAAACCTGGACGCTTATTGCAAATTGATTATTCACGCAACCCTGAACTTTTCCACGAAACACGTATTAGATGACTGCATGCTTTCCCCGTCGTTCATAATATGCCTCGTGTCTCACTCAGACAAGCAGGAAAAGTAGAATGTTCACTTAATAGGTAACCAACATAATGACGGAAACCGGGTCAAGTATAGTGCACCCTCATAGTTAGTTGAAAACGTGGGCGGAATAGGCGTGGGTGTTCACGAGAAACCCGAAATAGAGCAGGTTAACACAAAAAAACGGGAACGTGATATTACAAGGAAGCCCGTTATATAACGAACGGCCCTAGTTCACGTACTAAAACCCACCGAGACCATTTTCTTTCCAAGAAATACCGTGTCCACGTTACCCACTGCGCTTGTGGGTCGATGACATCGGCCGGCGGCTTCTGTTGCATAAATTTCAGCCAGAATACATGCTTGTTCCATGAAAAGCACAGGGTGTGGTTCGTTTTGTTGTTTCATTTTAAAGCGAACGGTGTTTACGTATGAGGGCTAAAAGTGCTTGAAATAGATCGGGGCACACGGATATTTGAGGCGGGAAAGGTGACCAGCATGTTATGGGAAGCCGAGTTCGATCAATGAAGACAGCTGTAACGCAAATGCGCCGATAATTACTGAGATATCGTTACAAGCGAAAAGACCAGCGTGGTTACCCGGGCGTCGCACGCGGTTTCGTAGATATGCTTTCCGAGCCCATTCGAATGAGGACCCTCGCTAACGCTGAATCGCTTGGACGACTGCAAAATAGGACAAGCTGGGAGTGGAGCATTTAAGTCTGTGTAGACCTAGATAATTCAATACACCGTGGCCGTACCTGGGTGACATTGGAAGAGAGCCATAAATACCTATTGACCGCATCCTAAATAACGTCATTTGGAGAGCAGCGCTGCAGTCTCGAGATGATTTTCTATCCCACTGTGGTGTAAACACTCACCTGAGTCTCCCACATAGTAAAATTTGCCGTTTCTATGATGCTCGTAAAGTGTTTATGCGACGTCAATGTATTTAAGTATTAAGTGTACACGCTTACAGGTCATATCCCTATTTCGATATTAGTCGTGCCTGTAGTGTCCTGATGGTGCTGAAGCCTAGCGCCACCTGGGCACACCAAAAGACTGGGATAGGACGAGGAGGCCTATAGGAGAAGGGGAAACCAAGATGGCGTTATGTAAGCGAGTGTAAGATATTGTTGTCTGAAATAAAATGTAACAGAGGGCAGAGCCTCTAGATGTAGGACGGAATAGGCGCACGAGAGGTAGACAAGAAGACACT
>JARGYV010084491.1:0-10823 GCA_029532675.1 Ornithodoros moubata
AAAGCCCATCGGCAGGAGCGCAATAGTTTTTGAGAAATTTAACAAAATAGTAGAGAAAGCAGACGACGGATGTCACGTGTTTTTATCATCTCCCTCCTTTCTTACAAAAAAAGACGTCATGGGTGACGTCAGCAGGAAAATGCGCGAAATGCGGCTCTTGTGATTGGCTTGCGCGCGCGATCATAGCTCTCGCCTCTCTTGCGGGCGACTGCTCACACCAAAATTGGAATGAAACCCGGCAATCCGTCGTCTGCTTCTATTGCCTCGATTCGCTGCTTTTCGTCCAATAGCAGACTTCCATACTTGCTGACGTACTGGATGTTGTCGTCGTATCAATTTAATTCGTTTAACTTAATATCTGCTGCGTTTCTGTCGAAAAGAATTCGCAGTGTGCCATTTTCGACTGTGGCGATTCGAATGGCATAGGTCTTCAACAGGTCGTTTTGTACGAGACCGTCTCTTTAAACCAGGGGCAGCAGAACTGTGGTTTAAACCCCTCCACCATAAGTTTCTAAGTTTGGGAGTGTTCTATTGTGGATGGAGACCATACTGCTCCTACTAAGCTCTGAATGTTCTGTTGCTCCTGGTCGTACCAGTGGCTTGAGTCTGGGCTAGATGTGGCATGTGAAGTGCACTAACCTCCTAACAGGGAAGAAAGTTTGCTAATACCTTCCTAGGATTTAGATTACTTCAAATAGTAGATATTCCGAGATCTTCTGACAGCTGCTGCTCCTTTATTTTCTTAATATCTGCAATAATTGTGCCAGTCACTCCAGGCATCGTGTAGTAAAAGGCAGCCATAAAGGAAAGCCTTGGCATAGTGAAGGCTTTACTGTAGACGGAAATGACGGTTCCTTGTGTCTTAGGACTGTATAAATTAATCTTTGGGCCCCGTACCATTCTACTTTATCTCTGTTCTGTTCCCCATTCTTGGCTGACCCTCATCTGTGACGCGTTCCCTCCACCTATTGTAAGCCAGACTGCTTTGACAGTCATTCCTAGTGCTACACAATGCGGGGAGAATTATTAGCGGCAGCGATTGGTCGACACGAGATTATGGTCACCAATAAGGCAGCACCACCAAACAGATAGCAAAACAGCCATTCCTCGTGTGCTTGACACTGAAGGACTTGGGC
The DNA here is from genome assembly GCA_029532675.1 of Ornithodoros moubata. Lineage (NCBI taxonomy): Eukaryota > Metazoa > Arthropoda > Arachnida > Ixodida > Argasidae > Ornithodoros > Ornithodoros moubata. The sequence continues at coordinate 1,137 of JARGYV010084491.1, forward strand.
ATGAACAGCCAAGTAACAAGCTCTCCTCTGTTGCAGCTGCACGGAAAAAAAGAACCACCCAAATCCCCCCGTATAGTATAGAGTTCCGAGCCGCCCCAGCCACCGCGGTCCCTGACCCCCTGCGGCCCATGACTCCGCGCCGAGTGAAACGCCGTTCGACGCGTTCCAAGCGGAGCAGCCAGCGCTACAAGAACCCCGTCACGCGACTCATGGACCAGTCGCTCGAGACGTCCAGCAACGACAGCTACGCGCATCTCGGAGGAGGTCAGTGCAACCCGGTGTACTCCGGCTCCCGGTCCAGCCTGCATTCCCTGTACGGGAAGGCCAACCCCAACATGAACCCTGCGGGAACGCGCCTGCCCCTGTCGCGTGGACCCCCGGTCTACGTAAACAGTTCAGAAACTGTCATTTGAGTCAGCTGTGGTGCGTAGACTTGTTTCGTGAAGGCAAGAACTTGTGGTGTGTACGGGTGCAATTCTCGGGAGAAACTGTCCGTGTGAAGGGTGGTTGATGAGATCGGTGGAATGGTCATATGCAACATGCTTTCGCAGATTCTGCGCTTTTTGTTGGGGGCGGGATAGAATCTGACTTCAGAGCACGAAAGACGATATAGGTGTGGAAGTAGCGTGGTCGTCTTATTGGGTGACATGACAAGGATAACAAAATTTCGCATGCTGCGGACATTTGTAAGTTTCATCTGCCGTTTTCTTTAGCTTGTGTACAAAGGAGGGCATTCCAAGTGGTGCCATTCACTGTGGATACTATAAAAGGGTTTAAGAATGATAGTTAACAATCTGAAGCTAGACCCTCTGTGCTTAATGATGCTGCATATACACACAAAAAGAAAACTAACTCTACCAAATCTTGCTACGGGCTCAGTGAGCAGAGGTGGCCAAATGCTTTCGTGATCATTGGCCTCACCTCGGCTCAATGAGACCCTCTCACCCTCATCTGCCCTTGTGAGTGCGCCCACCTCTGGTAGTGAGACAGCAATAATGAAGCTAGTTGGAGTAATTTCTACGAGATGTCAACATCGGAACCACTGTCTGCAAATGGCCTTACAGAAATGGCCCGCAGCACACCAGCGGAGGTTTGTCGGGGGTTAACACGAGAAACAGTACAAACAGACTGCGGCAAGATGTTTTACACTGCATAAATGAAAAAGGTCAACCTGCGGAAAGCATGTTGCAGATAAGAATATTGACATCGTTATGTAACGTGTACTGCAAAAGCGTTGAAAGGGGTCAGTTGTCATGTGTGTGTGCTGTGATGGAAGGAACAAGGGATTGCATTATCAGAACTGGTATATCAAACAGGAATCGGGACAGTTACGTTGGAGTATTGCAAGAATCGCTCCAATTTTGTGAAGACCCTCGTCTCTTTTTGCCACGCATGTTTTCAACTTTCATAGAGAACAGACCGGAAGGGCCTAAGGTGCCAAGTGTAGCCAATGACATTCAGTTTGTCGCTGATTTTTGGCAGGGCAGAGATCACTGTCGTGTATGTGTAGAAGACGGAAAACGCAAACTTATTTGCCGAGTACCGTCATACGTTAACTGGAACGCATTTAGATAAGCAGTACAATCGACTAAGTACACAAAGAATTTTCCTCTAAAGAGCAGTCTAGTTCCTTCCCCCCATTTTACTGTGCTGTGGTCAGCCTGCAACGTGGTATTGGATTGTTTGCTTCCAACTGTATTTTGGCATTACACAAAGATGCCAGCAGTGAATCTTCAGGTTTGAGTCCATTGTATTACTGCCATTAATTTCATAAATTTTACTGCATTGTGCCAACTTAAAAGCTTCTATCCTGAAAGTGCTTACGGCCCTGAATTTCCAGTTGACAATTTGTGCACGTGCGGTCTAAATCTCACCCGCTCAAAGGCTACGCTTTCGGCACTTGCTCGCATGATGCTTCGAGGAAAACTCTAAACACACCCACAATAGCTCTAGGTACAAAAAAGAATGGTCTCTATGCTTTAAAAGCATGTTGCTCACATCACTGTGATGGAAAGATTGATGGTATTTGAAGGAATTTGATGTGGTGGAATATTGGGAGAGACATTGTATGCCCAACCTGTGCAAGCCACGAATGAGTACAGTTCTCTTGGAGCATGTTCTCGTTACAAGTTGTGTCCCAAATAACCAAAGATCTCACATTCTAAAGGACTGCCCAAGTGCACTGAGTGTTCCCGCTGTACATAAGTGTTACTTGTATATATGTTCATGTACATTGCCAGTTATATACATGCCAGGGTAATACAAGGCCATATTTTTGTGTGTTATCTTCCAGAGTCTGTGGTAGCGAGAGTATTTTGAAACACTGTTTCCAGCACTGTGATATCGTGCACTGATGTGTGGCTGAAGCCGAGCCCCCGAAGCCAGAAATTGTTCTAATTTTTCTTTCAACTCCAAATACTTAAGAGCTGAATAATGTAGTAAGAATAGCCGTCATGTAAGATACTTATTCAGCATTACACTTTCAGCGTAGAGTAATGGGACAGCACGATAACACTCGAGACGCAGCCTCCCCTTTCTGGCACATGGATTAGTTTAGCGCTGTATCAAAATAGAAAACCAAAGTCTCGACGACTGTTCTGTGGTTGAAGATATGCAGTTATCATGAATCTACATAGCAAGATGCAAGTTTAGAAAACAACGCGTCTTTTTCTACTAGCACATTGTACCGCTCCCTACTTACAACATCGATCGCTACTTACGGACAGCAACATTCCATTCAGTCCGTACCCAATACTCACTGACCAAGCAATGTGGTCCTTCATGTCCACATGCTATATGTATACACTGTTATGCACAAAAAATATTATAGATAAAGCAATATTCTTGTTCACCTATCTGATGTAAATTAGCAAAAGTACACTAGTAAAATAGCATATAGTGTAACGGCACTAGGCATTGATGCTGGTAAGTGGAGCTTAAAGGGTGGAGCCTGTCGCTCAAAAACATGACATTCCATGCAAGATTTCAAGCTTTTCTCATGGGATTCTGGTTTAGGTTATGACACTTGCTCGTAGATTGCCAAATATCGACCTTCCACTGTGGTTAGGTTGCAGAATTGTCTCTGAGGAACAGGAAGGCATTTGTGCAGTATCCTTTACCCAAGATATCTGTTGTTCCACTGTATTCCTTTCCGACAGGAGCTTTAAAACATTTTGCTAACACTAGTGGGTTCCTTATGCGGCATATGTATTATCTTCAAGCGAGTCTTTTTCATTTTCTTATTTAATCATTTGAATTGTGTCCATTTTTAAGAAAATCACGTGTATGTGCTGACTGCAGTGCCAAATGACACTCTGTACATACTCATACCTGTTTGTTAGCAAGTATACTGTGAAGGAATTGAATGTAGCTATAGACTTTCGTCGACTTACATGCTTTTTGTTTGCACCATATGCAAGGACCGCGTTTTTTGTTTTTTCTTGTCTGGGCAAGGCGTCAAAATGCATAGTTATAAACCTGTTGCCACGTATCTCGAAAGCCGTTAACTTAGGAATGTATCGAACCAGACTCTAGAATATTGTAGAATACCGTTAGTGATTTGTAGTGCCTGTAAGTAAAAATACAGAATGAATTCACTGCCAATATGTTAAGGATGAATTGGAGGTGTTAATAAAGTATTTTATTTTGTAATGTGTGTACTCTGTGTACATGTGCAGAGCTTAGAACTGAGTACTGGACGCGCGCAAATATCGACGAAATATTTAGTAGACTCACCTGTCTTCCATGGCAGTTTCAGTCCTCGCTCATTGCTTTCGACGACTGTCCAATTCCGTGTAACAAGTGACATGTGTCCAAGACATTCAATTCTTCGCAGACGACACAGTTTGGGAATGGTACGAACACATCCCGAGTCATGACACAGCAGACGAATGTTTCACGGATAAGGCATGCGCAGGACACATTTCATAGGCGCAATGTTTTAGAAGAAATTGCAACTTTTGATACCTTGCCACAACGCCACAAACATAGCAGAATACCTAATGCGAGCAGTCACTACTGGAGTCACTAAATATTTGGACACTAGGCGCTACATAACTTCAAACTCTTCCTGGCAACGTTGCACTACTTTGTGGAATCACGCGCACTGCTACACAAACAGCGACGAAGTCTGCGCACGTTCATCCTTACTGTTGGTGTTTACGAGTTGCCGGTCCACTGGTAGCTTTTGGTTTTGTGCGAAGAGGGGCCATGTCTACTATTGCAAGACTGAACAAGGAGCTTCGCATAGTACCAGAGCTAAAGGTGAGCTTCTACGTTTTCCGAAACCCGCGAGGCTGTCATATGAGAAGTGAGTGAGGTTCAATTGCTTCAATGGGGTACGGTGTCTGCTTTCTGTTTTCCAGGCAGACGAGTGCCTCTGCCATCGTCCCGCTGGTTTCCTGACATGTCGCACGTGCGGGAAAACATTCAGAGGTAGGGTGCGAAAAGTATGCGCCATGCACCCAACCATTATTCACCTCATGGACGTGTCGCAGTGTCCAGACTGCTTCTCACAGAGTATAACCGAGAGACAGGCGCCGACGAAGATGGTTTGATGTCGTCTGTGTCATGTCAAGCCGGCATGACCAGCGTAAATGGCTAAATATAATTCCTTCAAACTTCATATTTAGCTGATATATTTATTTACACTCGCAATGTTTGTGCAGTAAATCTGTTTGAAGGCTGCCGGTTCCAGGAAATAAATACGTGAACGATGATGAGTATGGCTGAGTGACGTCCTGAGATATGCCGACTCACGATCTTGATATGGAGTTGCGCATTGCCAGCACTAGGAAGATAAGGAAACGTGAGAAGACTTTCAAGGAACACTCAAGAGAACAGTGTTACCCTGATGGAATGTCCCGCAGTGTTTTTCGTCGCTGCCATCCTTGCAGTCGTTTTGTCCATCACACCTCCAGAGGGATGGGACACAAATGCCGTTGTCGCATTGAAAGTCTCCAGGCGTGCACCCTGCATTAGCGACACGTAAAGTTTAAGGTGCCATAGAGTGGTCAATGTGATTAGCGAGCACAGCCTGTAAGTCCTTCACGTAAGTCCAAATCACTGGCATAAAAAAAAAGAAAAGAAAAAGGCTGTTTATTGCTGTACACCATACAACGCTGCTGAAGGGACATACCAGTTGCTTTGTTCAAGATTTGTGCGTTTATTCGTTTCAAAATGCAGTGGCGATGCAGATAAAGAGGATGTGGTAAATGGGATCACTGACTGATCCCGTCCCAACAAGATGACGGCAACTGTGCTAGTCCCCGAGATTAACCCTCCCCATAATTTAAACGAATCGTTCCGAATATATTAGTGGCCAGCGAAATGCTTCTAAAAGCATGAAAGCCAGCGTTGCTTCCTTCACAACGTTCCCTACACGTGCGCAAGTTCGCGATCCTACAGGCGGTCGCCATAGCAACTAGGACGTCACACGGTACCTTGTGTAACCCTTGTTCGATGCTTCTATTGGGTGGGTACTTTCTGTGGCATACGGAATTGTGGACGCAGTGTAAAGAAAAGTTAAGTGGAGGCGGGCAATAAAGATTCTTACGTTTGTTGGCGCAGTCTTTCTCGTCGCTGGCGTCACGGCATTCAGCCCTGCCATCGCAAACCCAACGTCTGGGAAGGCAGCCCGCACCATCGGCGCAAGCAAAACGATCCGGATCACATTCTGCAAAAAATGTCCAGTGCTGCAACGCACTCATGTGCAATATACAGAGAAGGTTCCTCACGAGGTTTGGGCGGGCAGTTGGCTTCGTCTTCGGCATTCTTACAGTCGACTTCGCCGTCGCAGCGCCACGTGTTGGGGACGCAACGCATATCGCAATGGAACTCGTCTTTATTGCACACTGCGCAAAATAGATAGATAGATAGATAGATAGTCTTTATTTTCCACACCAAATGTGGGGGAAGCCGTGAAAAAAAGTCACCATTGTGACTTGACGAGTTCACGGCTCCCTACAACAACAAAGTGACAAATTGACATTGTGGCAAGAGCATATAATAGGCTAGTTTAAATACATAAGCGGTAAATGGCTTTCCGCGATACAGTTAAGGGATCAGTAGGGAAGTCATTTAAAATATGCGGCAGAAGATATGTCAATCTTTGTTCGCCATATGTTGTTCTGCAGCGGGGAGTGGACCATTGGCGCTGATTACGATAACCGTACTGCGGGTTAGTTCTTTCGAGTTCAAACATTCTTAAAATATTTGATAGAAAGAAATAAGAAGAATAACGCTTCGTACTAATGGCAGCCATCAGCAATCACGGCGACGAACGGAAAATTCGAGGAGATCACTTTAAATGTGAGGTCGTGTCCCGTCAATCTTGTGTCCGGCATCATAGTAAGTTGTGGCCAACGAAGAAGTGTTTCGCTCTTTTATTTATTACATTCTCTTAATCATATATGATAACATTAGAGATAGCATATATCTGTCTGGCATAAATGCCGGCGGTGGATAAGATCCACGATGGAAAAAGCCCAAGTTGTAAGCAAAAGTTAGTGTTGGTTGTCTTGTGTCTACTGCCCAGAGCTCAGGCATTTTCATCATTGAGCTGATAATATTAGTGACGACTGACATAATCAAAATCAATTTGCACACTGAGGGGACCTGTCAATGTGTCTCGGATCTCGAAGGATCGACACGGTCAGCTGAGATCGGGGTTGCCCTGGGCAACCCACATCGGACATTTCCCAACATGCCCCTACTCCCCATATAATATCTTGACGTTTAGTAGCCCACCATAAGGAGAAACCTGTCAAAAGGCATAGAATACCCCGAGAAACATGGCAGGTGTCTCCCCACATGATGGTCCCAGGGCAACAAGGAGAAGGAATACTTAGTCGAAATAACTCCACTCCTGTGTAACTCCTTTGTTTCTGGGTACGCCAGAAGACTACAAGTCACGCAAGTTTTCATCTTACCCAGCTTTCCTGTGCAGTTTGCTTCATCGGCGGCAAGGGGGCAGTCGCGCACTCCATCGCAGCGCCAGTGTTGCGGAATGCATGTGTAGTCGGGGCACTGGTGTTCGTTACTGAGGCACACTGCATTGACAGGAGAGGAATGAAACATCGTATTTTACCAAAGAGTTCCGGGGAAGGAGCGACTTAGGAAGTGTAACCTTTTCGGAACCTACCAGGACTGCGCGCTAGGTTGAGGCACAGGTCGCTGTTGTCAGAGTCCGGATAGCGACGGCAATCCAAGACACGTGAGAGCGCCAGAGTGGATGGGATGAGGTTCTGGCAGTTCTCTGTAGAAACTACAAGAGGGGTGTAATATGCCAGCAGGTCAATGTCATAAAAATGACTCTTCACCTTTGCAAAATTTCCTGCAGGGATACACGGGTTTGCCCCGACGACAAGGAGGTTCCAGGAGAGCACAGACTAACTGCTTCAGTCGGACATTGCAGTGCGTTTTCAAGAGGATCATGAAGAAACCTTGGGGATGGTTGCTGTCATCACCCGCTAGACTAACGGACGTCGTCTCGTTGTACGGCAGCACGTCATCGCAAAATGAGAGTTGCCGGGGTCGGCAACGTTCTTCTGTATTGAACGATGCAACAGTTCATCACGCCCAGCGTGTCAATGCTAAAACTCCCCACCTGGCTTACGAGGTTCCCCGAACTGTGCCCTGGGCGATATGTAGCCTAAGGTGGGTCTTCGTGTTTGCTTCATGCCGGTGCCCGCTAGGGAGAAGCTGGAGACACTGAACGGGTGGAAACCCTGGTTTGTGCCAAAGTCGAGAGAGTTGTGGGATCCTGGAAAGAAATCTGCGAGCTACAACTCTGTTTCGCTGGCGCTGGGTTCAGGCTGACCTACCGAGGAACTGGTTGTGAGTCATGTGGACAAGAGTGCTGAACAGCAACAAGAATGTCACGGTCAACTGCATGATGAATGCCTGCAGAAATCGGCAACAGTGACTTTGGACATTTATTGGTTGGGAAGAAAGGAAGAACACGTCGTACTATAACTTTGACAGTTGTTGTACGACGTTGCTGTTTTAGAAACGTCGTAGCCTCTTCGTATAACGAATAATTCAAATAAAAATGATGGAAAAGAATCATTTGTAACTGTGCACAGAGCATATGCCACTCGTTAGACGGCTCTTAGCCCCAACTCCGTTCATGCCGTCTTAGATATGCACGTTCGTTTTTAGAAGATATGAACCCCTCGGCGACTCTTCCACAACCAGGTCATTGTGTCAGTTCGAAATGGAAACATGCGAGATACATCAACGGTGAAGGTAGAGAGGGTTAAAATGATTGATAACTGAATGACCGAGACCTACATATGTTACAAAGTTTCACGGTTGGATCGTTGCATAAATCTCATTTAGAGGTGTACACAATCCAATGATAACTAAGATGTGCAGTGTCCCTAATTTAAACGCCGTAAAAGGCAGTGTTCACAAGCCTTCAAAGAAAGCAAACTCTGATGCCGTAATACACACAAATCCTACACGTCAATGACGTCATGAATAATTCTCACAGTGCGTGCTGTGACAGCAGTACTGTCTTGAATGCAAAGAACAGCTCCTTACCTGTCCAGAAAGCGAAGTACGTCTGTCAGCGGCGAGGCACGTTGTGAGCTGTTCGTTCAACCAGTCGAGTTGCAGGCTACGGTCAATGGGGCCGCGGGGAAGGAGGAAGAACCGTCTGCGAACTTCTTCGTAGACGGTGTGCCGCCGCGCCGGTAAGTCCTCGACCTCTCGGTTCTCCTCGGGCACTTTCCTAACGATCTCTTTAAAAGTCCCGTTACGCAAAGACTAACGAGAAAGAACATGCGTTACGCTCTCTTGTTTTATTCCCTATATTTTGGATGCGAGACAGAGTGAGAGAGAGAGGTCTAATGGGAGGTGCATGATGTTGAACAAGGTCAAGATGATAGGAGCTTAATATGGAGGAGGGAATAAGGTGAGCCTTTTGCAGGCTCAGCCGTAGGCTCTCTCGTAGAAACAGGCCAAGTAAATAGAAGCCTCGTTCTGGGGGTCGTCTGTGTTTTGGGTGCAAGGGAGAGGAAAGACGCCTACACTGCATTTTCTTTTTGATTGTCTTCCGCAGGATCAACGTAAAGTAGCTGGGCATGCATGATAGAACATATCTTGGAAACACTCCGCTGCAGGGAGCATGCCTCGACTGGAATATGATAAGACCTCGGCTTGGCATGGCCTGAGTTGCAAGCCATGTACGAAGAAATGATCTGTCGATAATAAACTAAGGACAAGGAGCTAGGACAGGACTATAGAATAAAAGATGTAACCTTTTTCAGTGCATACAGGTCTGTCTCGTGCACAGCACCAGTTGTGATCATAGTCGCTATAGTCACAGAGTCGCCCCTTTTTTTCCATTCTTCGAGGACAGCGCATATGGCAGTACCAGTCGCTCGCTGTTTAACACGTAATATCAATAGGTGTTATGTCACCAAGCTCTATACAAGGAAGGACAAGCACACTACTGGTTAGTGTCGTTAGGATGACATTTCCCTTAAACCTATTCGGTTCACCGCAAGTTACCTGGATGCGTTCTGGACCACAGGAGGATCTTTGGACTGGAAGCCAATTTCTCATCTCCCCCAACCTCGTATAAAATAGAGATGTACTTTGTGATGTACCGTTTCCTGCTGCCCTACAGACGCCCGGCTATTCAATCCGGAACTTTAATCGGGCACACCGTATCAAGACGAG
>JARGYV010084495.1:0-25096 GCA_029532675.1 Ornithodoros moubata
CTGCATAAGTGTCACAAAAAAAGGCGTACGCCCACCGTTTCCAGCAAATAGGGTCAGGAAAAGATATCTTTGGGAATGGCGATTGGTCATCACCGTGTTATGCGGTGAAGCTCTGTTTTTAGAGTGTGCTAGAGTCACCCAACGCGCTTTGCGTCTTCCCACAGCATACAAAAGATGCAAAACGGTGACAAAGCCATTTGGTCCATCTTCATTCTGTAGGTATTGATACATTATGAGTCGTTCTTTTGCACGGAGAATAGGTGGCGGTCGAGTCAAAAGATGAGATGTTATGTGGTGATATTAGACTCGAAACACGAATATTAGAATGAGTTATAGAGAAAATACATAACTAAACTATCTACAAATTATTTTATACGGGATTCACATCTCCGTTTTTTCCTGAATCCAGTCCAATCCATTATTGTAAGCAAGAAACAACAACGTACGAACAAAAAGGGAAAAAGGAGTGGGGAACTGGAGAGGTACTTGCGAGGAGTATACTCCGTAGTCCGCACTCTTGGCTGTTGATCCCTTTTTAAAGATTCCTGCACATGTGCATTTCTAACAGAATCCCGTATAGAATATCATTCGTAAGAGGACACCTGTAACCGCAGCCCATGCATTGACCTCTCCAATAAATTAGGTACACAACAATCGCAGCACTAAGAGGTGAAACTTCTTCCCTGCAGCTCCCGCCACAAATATAGGTGGCATGTAATCCGCAGAATAAAGGGGAAAAGAACGCGTTCAAAGACGAGACGCCTCCGTCGGCCCTTTCTGATACCAACTTCATTACCACATCTTGCATAAGCAAGCAGGTTTGCAGATAAATTCAGCGGGCCTTGGTTCTGTCTGCCTCGATGCATTAGAGAATTTGTTTCGAACCGTCTTCCTGTGCTAGCTCACTGAAGGAGGATTCCACAAAAGCCATATGCCAGCATTCAGAGTTAGACACCACAAATCTAGAGACTCACTGCATTTACACAGGCTCCTTTTGTGAGATGTATACAGAGAAAGATCATTATTTCAAGATGATGGTGCAATAATCTTACGGCGACTGTAACAACAAAGACGTGTTCGAGGAATTTATGGGTGACTTAGGGCCCTACCATGCTACGGTGTCGTGCGGCACTGCGAAGTAGCCAATAAACATGCCTATTGTATCCTACTTAGCAGTCCCATTCTTGTCGCCAATTGTAGTGGCCTAATTATAGTATGATACGACAATGACAAGAACCAGATTTTCGCACGTCAGCACACACGTTAGCTGTTCAACAGCGGTCCTCTTTCAGCACATCGTCTTCCTCAGTCCACTAAATATGCTGACAAGTTTTATGATTTTCTCGGGATTCTTGCCATATTTAATCTCTTATTTACGGCTTCTTTTAAATGTGTAAGTAATACAACTTTCAGGATGTCTGCAGCATGGTCCGGATGCCTATATGGCACATTAGGGGAGCCATCTTCATCTGATTGTTTACAGTTTGTGTTCAGGTGCGTTTGCGTGCCATCGTGGCGGCAGATGAGTCCTGAGGAAATTGCAGCTCCGGGTGTTTATGCCGTGTATATTGAGTGGGGCTGTGTATATACAAAGTCATGTACACGTCTTGAGCCAGAAATTGGGGAAGCAGAGCACAATTCATCGAAAGATTAAATCAATATCTTCTGACACAAATAAAACCAGTTTGTATATAAAACTGTACATATGCGCCGCTAATATAATCAACACTAATAACATATGTAATGAATTAAATATATAGATAACATAAATAAATATCGACAGAAAAGTCGTCTGAAAAAGGCTCGCAGTTTTTAGCCCGATATTCATATTTTTCGCCCTCCACTTTTGTAAAACCCTTTATTATGTAATATCCTTTTTAAAACATTCGGTACCTTCCCATGCCTCTATTTCATAAAACAGTACGGCACACACGAAGCAGCCCTGTTCCCTATCACCTCATCTCCTGATACATCACACTGTCCCGTAAGGACATCATTATTCCATAAGTTACAAAACTAGAAGATCCTACGCGAAACAACCTAAAGTTCGCGAACCCCCTTAGGTGCTTTTACAAATATTTTATCTTATTGTATTTTCTTTTCTCCATACACTCTACACATTTGGCGACTATACCAGGCCGCTATAAATCTCGATATCGCCCTTCAGAAAGGCAAGATATGTTGCTTTTGCTTACTTCGCTGCGTTCTTTTCCAAGGCACGGTTATATATATTGAAGTCGTGCCATGTATCATAGTAATGCTGAGTGTGGCGAATGCATGGAGGCCATTTGAAGGCGAGAAATTTCATAAGGAAGGGGCTTCGTCGGGAGAAGTAATTAAATTTTGGGGAAGGCTGTTATCGGTTCCCTTCATGCACCGTTGCGTCGCAGGATGCGAGGATGTGTCGCAAGCTGCCTCCAACTTATGAGTTGCCTTTATTTTTAGCTCTTTGCTTCATCGTTGCTGTAGTTCGCGTTATGTCGTAGAAGCTCGTGACGTTTGAGAATGAAATGGCAAGATGTTTTCGTTTCACTTTGATCCAGGAATTCTCAACGTTGGAATGCGCGCAAATAACTTGGGGACCATGTGCCTAAAGGAACAGCGAAATTGCTTCGTACTTCCTGTCGTTATCAGAGCAGGAGAAAACCCGACCACTACGAATTCTGCATAAGACGGGGATTACGAGTGAAGTTTTTAACCATCATATGCTGTCAACTAGATCTCCTAGTTGCCTTTAATAGATGTCCTCGCCTCTGTCTCTCGTCCCTAAAATAAATTTGCTTTAATTCTTCTACACAATCACATGAACACTTAGTTCCTGTTTATGTTTGACCCCAGTAACGCTTGCTTTCTTGCCTCATAAAACGTTCCCCAGGTCTCTCTGTTATGATTTATGCATATATTAAACGCTATAGGTTCGCCATACAGTAGCCAGTTCTCTAGGGGAGGGGATCACATTCTCCCGTTCTGTCTTTTCACTACCAACCCAACCTCCAACAAATATCGACCCACGTGCAAGATTAAAATGTAACGCTGTGGGCGTCTCCTCAGCTCGTCTCCATGCTTTTAGATTTGTGTACTCATGTTGGCGCATTTTGATGCAAGTAACTACAGCGGAATCGTCGTCATCATCATCATGTTGTCAGTTCCACAAGGGCACTGCGTGCTACTTTGTTGTTGTTGAATCAGACGTCACAAAAGGAGGAAAATTAGATGGGAATGGAATTTTAATCTGCATGATATCCCCATCAAATGACGTACGGGTGAGCCCTATGCCCCGGGTTGCATGATCCTTTACCTTTGTATGTGAGCACGGGCGTTGCACAGCGACAAGATTATATGAGTAGAACGGGTCTCATCATCCTTTGCTTTCCCACCTCTAATGTGTGCTCGTTATAACCGTCGCTCAAATCCCCCCACGGCAATGACGTTAACAGTTCCTCGCGGACTTCATTCTTCTTCCTATCGTTTGACTGTAAACACGCCAGGCTAACACTTCTCGTGCTCGCCGCTAGGCAGAACCAGCACATCTAGTCGAGACCATTCATGTATCTTGCAAACTTTAAATCTCTTCTCGCACACATAACTTGCAAATCGCGTATGCAGAAGACGTTATAAGAAGCCCCGGGCGCTGGCGGGCTCGCCTGCTTGAAGCCTACGAAACGCGATGAAGCAAAAACCTTCCTCCCTACAGCCCCATATTCGTGAAGGTGGTTTGAATAAGAGCCCCTTTGCAAATGGCCGACCATTGTGTTTTACCCTGTGATTTTGTCAGGATCAAATAGTATAGAGAGTGCAAATTGCAGGTTTCTGGTCTCGCACGCAGGAATGAAGCAGCCATTAGGGGCATGCACTGCGGTGGGAATCGCTTGTTTTTATAGCTCTTCCAGCTGAGTGCGTCAATGTCTATGCCAGCTCTAGAGGTTGGTCACACGATGGACGCCGCTCGTCTTGACGTTTGTATAAAGTTTGATGTTTGTAGAAAGTTAGAAGATCATGGGGTAAACGTGACAAGCACAAACATCGGGCACTAGCAACCGCTTTTCCGATGCGAGGTACGTCAGGAGACATCATGACATCATTACCTGTGCAGACATGAAGCTCTGGGACTGGAGGCACAACAGGCAATGGTTGTCAGCGTCACCGGTGATAGAAAATTGTAATCTTGCTGCACATAGAGCTCCATTGAATTGGCTGCTGTGCTTCAGCCTGTGAACATGGAGCGAATTTCATCGCTTCATTGCATTCGCTAGGGTTCATACTAGCGCTAGTGCCGCTGGACAAACTTAATCGTGACAGGCCTTTAGCAGAGGCAATTTTGGTGCTGAAAGCTGATAGATCGTAGGGCCTTGTCAATACTGACATCACGACTGTGAAATCTCCTTCCAGAACATTCTTAACGCCTCCCTTGCTCAACCGCTGGTGCCAAAAATCCACCTGTCCCTCTTGGCACGCACTTTGTCCCCGCAGCCTTTTTTCTTCCCTTGTAATGAAGACAAGAAAGGCTATCACTTGGCCTCGCCGCTCGCTCACACCGTCCCTTTGGCCGATATTACGGGCCACCTACTCCAGACTGTCCAAGTAGATGGTCGAGTGGGACGACGCAGTTCAATCGAGCAGACGGCGACAGAAAATTTCCTCTGTGTTCTGTTTCTTTTTCCCTGGTGTCACTTTCTTGCCCTTCTCGTGGCAAAGAAAACACGCGGAGGTGCTTCTCGAAGACAGAGGACTTGTTTAACCAGCGTAGTGTAGCAATCGATAGAGTAATCAAGCGGCCATGTATGGGCCAGTCGGATGTTTCCAATCGCTTATGGGTCCTTGCATCGTTCACCGATCCGGCAAAAGAGGCTAGTGGAGTGAATATATACTCCCTTATTGCTCCGTCTATTCCCTGCATGTACGAAGCGCTGAATTGGAGCGCTGACGTCGGCTTGCGAAGGGATTTGCTGCAAGGCTGACTTTTCCCATTGCGAAGGGTATATAGGAATATGATACGGGAAAGCACAAGTTTCACTCGACTTTTTCGGGAAGATGATTGGACGGGGCTGAAAAAGATAGGTGGAATGACAGAGGTCGGGAGAAGTAGATGCTCGTGCGTAGATGATCCGCAACGATAGTATATATATGAGACTCTTTCTGGCGTTTCTCTCTCTCTCTCTTACGGCGCCTACAGGACAGGATGACCGCGTTTTTACCTATATAATAAAAGTTACTTCTCGGCGTTTTTCATTCGGGCTCGTCTTTTGTGTCTCTACAATTAAATTTCGAGAAAGGTTCAATAAGAAAGCGGAAGTGAAAAAGGAAAGCGGACAGACTGTGAAAGTGGATATATCTTATTAGTAGCCATCTTCAACTTGTAGCGGGACCTGTGTCCGCGCACCTGTCTCATTACGACTACATATCCTGACCGCAACGGCCATTTTCACAATGCCTACAATATGCGCTTCTAGTGACTAACTCTGTATATTCACAGCAGCGGGGAAGAAACTTCAGCGGACAGCAAAGCCATATCGATACATCTAAACTAGCGTACTGTACGCATTCTCGTATAAATGACTCGGAATTTGCAGTGACCGGTCCCACCCAACTGAAAACATACGAGACGAACAGCGTGTAATTAGCGAAAGAGGAAGAGGGGTAAGAAGAGGGGAGGGTAAACGCGTTATCGCTTGCGGCGCACTGCCCAATCGTCCGAGTTTGCCCCCACGGCCACAGCTTGGTCGAAGAGCGCAGAGCAATCTGTCAGCGCAAAATCGTTGTCCTCCTCTCCACGTTGTCCAAGCAAGCCCTTCTTACACGCCGATTTCTCTCTCCCTGCGTGGCTCTCCAATGGGGCGCGGAGTTCGCAGTACGTCATTACACGCGAGCCACTACCAGCGTTGCCAGCGGACATTTTTCATAAAGTACGTTGGTCGGTGATTGCAGTTTTTATGCTCCGCGTTTGTGTGCCGTGAAATGATGTCGATGAGATTCTCTCGGCTTTTATTTCTCGTTGTTCTCGAGCGGGATAAAGCAGTGAGCTCAGGTGAAAATTTGGAGTGCCGTGCTCAGGAAATGGTGTAAGGGATTTAAATATATCTTAGGGGTTTTACTATTAAATCACTTGGGACGAATTGCCAGTAAAGTTGCGACTATGTCGCGCAAAAACGATGAGGACCGCGGAGAAACACAAATGGCGTCAATTTTCTGAAGAGCAGAGCAAATTCTGTAGCTTCGTCCTATAAGTAGAGATTTTGGACTCGTTCACCAGGGATAAGACAAAACGTCTTCTATCTGCTATACGCTGGACAAGTTACAGAGGGAACACACAAGTTTTGCGGCAGCAAGGCAAGGGTGCCTGAGCAGCTGTGTGGCAGCGACACTTAGTCAACAAGCGCCGCAAAAAACCCCCTCGTCGTGCACCTATTTGATAAAAAAAAAAAAAAAAATGTCGTAACAATGAAAGAAAGAATCGTTTCATTGGACGAGAGTGTCGACTTTTAAGTGGTAGTATTCGTCGACGTGCCGCACAGCGTCTCAAGAAAACTGGCCAGTTCACTGAAAGCAGCACATCTAACTAGCTAACATAACGGTGCTACACGCTAAGCAGTCACCAGCGCACCAATCGAATAATATCATTTCCCACCTATGGCTTCCTTTTCATACGACCATCACCACCAATGCAAAGAAAAACAAAAATTATCTGTAAGAGCAATAAGGGCGATGTTGGAACAGGAGTAACCCGTGACTGCCCTTTGCTTCTGGACACATCAAATTCAAATTATGCATCGAACCCTGCGTACCACCGGAAGAAAAACACGCTAATTTCACTCTCGAAACACTCCGCAGCACATTAAACGAGCTACACCGGAATGAAGAACTTAGAGCTGAGAAATCTCGATTCCCGGGTCATTCGCTGCTACCTTTTTAAACGGACCGTCACTTTACAACCCATTCTTCCGCATGCTTTCTTCCTCTTTGATTTTATTTTTTTATTAGTGGTTTGCCTTGTTGCTTCCTCTTTTGAGATGTGTACTCTTTTCGTCGGCGCCGAAACGTCGTTACTCAAGAAAGTAATGGACGCGGTAGCAGTAACGGGAAAGTGGAGCTCTTTCAACAGCTGCTGCCATCCCAATTTGCATAGCAAGTTTTCGCGTGTAATGTCTATGCAAATCACAGTAATGCACAACTGATGGAGGACGGCACGTTCACAACGAAGCCCGTTCGATGGCTGTCACCTCAATGTTACCGAAGCCTTTCTTGTTTGTTTCGTTTCTTATCTCTCTCTATATATTTATCTATGTTAAAGTTGCGCTTGGGAGAAACGCAGGTATGCAAATATTGAGGTACAGGTATGTGCGCGGTAAGTCGGTTCGTTGTCCAGACGTGCTAGTGAACGTGCAGTCTGGGATTTTTCCTGTACGCTGATGTTGCTCACCGTTTTTCTTTTCACTTCTATTCTTTTTACGTTTTGTGTGCCACTTAGGAATTCATTGGTATTATTGTTCTGGTCCATCAAGCGATCAGCAAAGTAACATTTTCTGTTTGTTAATTAATATTGTATTAGGAGGCAGCCAGATACATAAACCGTGATCCGGTGTCAAAATCGACACTGAGCTCTGCTGCTCCCGTGCATTTATGTGGGAAAGCTGATTAGCAGGATACTCATGAGCCTGAAAAAAAAAAAAAATCTTCCACTTATAGCATACATTGACTTTTTCACGCTTTCCAAAACATGGTGTCTGATGGAATAAAACGAAATTGCTACGGACATCTCGGTGCACTGTCCCTGTGGAAACCTATAACCCAATAACATATTACCCCATTTGGAAAATGTATGCCTCGTACAAGGAACTGTACCTTTGCCGCTTCATATGTATCAAATGGATGCATCACAGCAGATAAGATATTCCAATACTGCAAGAACAAGCCCACAAGGTGTTTGCGTGCCGAGTGTGGGCAATGCAAACCTGTCAGAAAGCAAATAATGGCGCCGAGAAAAGCACGCTGGCTGACAGCAAATGTGACATGTCAGCTGGAGGGGAAACCGCAATTTCTACTCTATACAAATATGGAACAGCAAAGTTAAACAGACGAACTATTTTCTGGAAGGCCGACGCCTCGGTTGGCGGCAATTGAGAGACGTGTGTGTTCTTTTCTTTTTTGCCCCGGGGCAGAAAAGAGAGAGGAGGGGAAGATAAGATTTGTTCCCCGACCCCTTTATTGCCACCCTCATAACCGCATTCCTTATCTAATTATTTTTATCAGCGACAGACCCCTCCCTTTTATTATAGGGCTTACTAGAAAGTAGGCGCCCCCGATTGGTGATCGTGTTAGCCATCCTTCTTCTTCCAGGCTCAATTGGTTCTTGCGTCTTCTGCTTCCCCTTGGCTTCGATATAACGAGAAATTTTTACGTTCTCTCTCCCTCTTTATTCTTTATGTGATGCGTTTACGTCCGCTGGGTCGTTGCTTCGCGATCTGTTAAAAATCGTGTCCATGGAGGGCCTCTCTGGTTATGAGGAAAAGAGAGAAGACGGGAGGAATGCGCCTGCATCATGTGGTGGTGGTTATGCCGCTAACTGCTATGTCTGTATGATGTAATATTAGTATACCAGGAGAGACCTTGTAAGAACGGGGCATTCCAGGATATACGATAGATGAGTCATTAGATACGACAATGACAGAGGAAAAAGAACTAAACGCTGTCGTCTGCAGTACAGTGCAGAATTGGGATTGCATTTGATTGAAAGGCAAATTTACAATGGGCTCGTTAAATGAATAGGTACTGTAGTAGGTACTGACACAGTGAATAATGCTGCTGAAACACATTCAAGGTATCCCATACTGCGTGAGCTTGAGTTATGGAAACAGCCAACTGAACGTGTACACATCTGAGCTGGGCAACGAGCTGTACAAACCAATTTAATTAATGGGTACCAATGGTCTATATACGTTTTAGAAGTGTGGTCTGATCATGGAGATGGAATGGACATCGTAAGACTAACGCGTCTGATGTGGTTTCATCAACTTGACCTTTGCAAGGGCGTTTTCTCTCGGTCCAAAGAAGGTCCCTCGATAGCAGATTCAGAAACGAACAAGTTGGCACTCGTTCTCGGCTTACGCCAAGCTCCGCGAGCGGCGCTAGGATCTTATCGCGTGGCATGGTTCGCATTCTGAATCATAAGTGTAAAATAAAGTACGATGCACTCGTTAACTAAAGCGATGATTAAAGGCTATAAAAACGCGGTTCTTCCCAATTAATTTGGGCAACTAGAATGCGTGTTGGTCGGACGACGGAAAGGAGCAACATAGCGCTTTGAGTCGCCTGAGAAGCAGCAGGCAGATTCAAGAGCACTTTTTGACGTCAATGACGAAACCTCAGCCGAACTTTCTCTCTCCGGCTCTGAGCCACATGTTACTCAAACTCTCTTCAGATTTTATGCTCCGGTCTTTCTCGTTCATTCCATTTTCTCCAGGCGCATTTCGCGTAAGCATCCCTCCTTATTGTGTCAAGCGGGAAAGAGAATTAATTTCGGAACGAGGACTGATATGGATTCTTTAAAAAGTTAAGAACATGGTTAGGGGATCGACTTTTGCGAGCAGATAAGGAACCTGTAGCGTACGCTTTGTGTGTAGCTATAGCGTCTTTAAAGCGCATTCATGTATGCATGGACCTAATTACACTACTCCAAAATGAATGAATTTCCAGCGCGTATTTGTGTGCAGGTGTATCGCCAAGGACTGATCGATTCTCGTCTTTTGGGAGGAAATTTTCTCTATCTTCCGAACGATTTGCACATTTTCGAGGAATAAACTGACAAACGCTAGGGTCGTTCCTGCGAACTGATCTACAGATGTCGTATCTTCTCCTTTAAACCTAAACCTTCGAGAAACTATGCATTTATCTCTCTCTTTTTTCTGTGTGTATGTCGCGTGAAATAAATGCAGCCCTCGGGCCGAAGCAACAGGGGCAGGCTGCGCGTAATCACTCACCTCGCCTTCAACTTAACAGCGAAGATGAGGAAAGCAGAATTCCGCAATGCCGCTGAATCCCTACGACTCCTCCATCAGTAACGAGAGCAACGTTTATCATCGACTCAGTAGCGTGTCAAGCCTGATTATATGTTGGCAGACATGGAGCCCCGTGTACGCAACACGTCGCTTCCAACCACGGACGCAGTTTGTCATGCCGCTATTATGCGCTGCTTGGAATTCCTTCCCAAGGTATCGGAGCTGCTGACCTGTCTTACGACTCTCGAAGGGGATAATTAAATTTATGATAACATGATAAACGCATGCGGTATAGGGGTGCAGTGTTCACAGTTTTAGGCCGCAAAATTAACCCGGCCGCCATGAGGTAATAGGGAAGCTGTAATCTCTATGTGAGCGCTTCTTAAGTGATGGAAACTATGGGAAGAAGGCTATGGAAGAGTGACTCATAGACTACGAAGTTGAATTATTGCGTTTTCTAATTTATAGCAATGTAAATGACATGACGGATATGCTAGTTTGGACTGCAAAGAGATGAAAAGCTTCGCAAGAAATCCGCATGAGTGACGTAGTTGTCATAGCCTGTATATAGATATTAAACGGCCATTTGCCGCTTACAATTGTGGTCGTAGCAAGAAGGAATGGGGAGATTTAAGTTTCAGACAATAGACCTGCTTCTTCTCTGAAACGCTTATATAAATGCGAACATTACGAAGCGAGATGTTTCATTATTCAAAGGTCGCCTCTCTCTATATCCGACCTGCAAAAAGGACACTGTTGCGTGTTGTGCAGGCCCATGATCATATCAAGTCGTCCAACAACGTGATTGAAGGCCGATCATCTCTGTTTCATTGTTCAGTTTATTTACTGCTGTATCCTCAGCAGTGTCATTGTGTTTTATTTTACCCAGAAAACCCGACTCTTCAACGTTGCGAGCGAATAAAAATGAGAAAAGTAGAGAGACAGGTTGATATTTTAACGTAACTGAGCAGCAGAAACATTACCGAAACGAATGACAGAAAGCGAAAGCATCGAGCCCTTATTTCCCGCGAAAAAAAAAAAAAATGTATTTTCGCAAGCTCCGATGTCATTTGAAAAGACAAATCACTCCTCATCAGCTGAAGAACGAATGAAACACAATAACAGTCGCTTTGTCGAATATGTCGATTCCCATCATACGCTCTAACCTCAACTGCAAACCCGTTCACATTTTATGGCCCGCACTGGGGCGAGACGAACAAGAAAAAGCTGTCCCGAGCAGATATTCAAATAAGGGCGACGCGAATCGCCCCAAAACGAAACACGGGTATCACATGGGGAACATACATAGAAGAATGCCAGGAACATTGAACTCCGTCTACATATAAAGGCTGGGGGTGTCAGAAATCGGGCCTGTTCGAAAAAGGTTGAAAAAGGCAGAGCGGAGCGTTGCGTCGGCCTGACAAGCCACAGTTTCTATCTTATGTGTCTGGAGACGTTATTACGTATGGTTTTTAGAGACGGTATGTGTTTTATTGTTCCTGGTCGGGTCCTCTGTTTTCTCATATCCCAGTAGATTCCTAAAGCAGGAAAGGATTACTGTTGGTGTGCGACAAACCGTAAGTGCCGCACAGCCTTTCCAATGGAATCAATCGGTTGCACTTTTTTCTCCAAACACGCCGCCTGCGCATCGGCTGCCCAAGTTTTTGTCGTAAAAAGTTTCTCGCAAGTTGCCCGCAAAGAGGAAAACCGATAAAGGCAGCTATATCTCTCTCTTTCTTTCCTTCTTTTTTTTTCTGTTAGAAAAAAGGAAGGGAATAATGCCATTTTTCTGTTCCTTCTTCCGTTCCGGGGAAGAAATTCGGTGTGAAGAGGAAAGTTACTTAAACCGTGTAGGTTGAAAAGCTCTGTCGCAAATTTTGTGCCGCATAATACCTTCTTCTTCTTCTGCCTTCTTCTCTCTGGCCATTAGCAAGGATGGCGCTTGACCACGACTTAGAAAAGGTTTGGGAAAATTAAAAACCGGCTGTTGCCATTAGGAAGTGGTAAACACCGCCTTCGATATCTGTCACAGTGCTCTAAGTGTGCCCTTCCAAACGAGAGAATGGATGCGACAGTGAACCGTCTGATCGATCGCCGATGCTCAAGCTTAGTTCCCATTGAATTTGACGAAGCGACCCACCTAGGAGATGAGGGTGTTTTGGTTACGTTGAATGGTTAGAGATTATTGCGCTGTAGCTCACCACCAACCCCGTGGGCTCTTTTCGTTGCACACACGTCCTTTCTAAAATCCGAAACATGGTGCGACCTGCCCATAATTTCCACGTGGCCATGTTTTACAAAATATGCCATTGAATTTCACGACAGCCCTTCACGCAGTGGCAGCAGTATCAACAACAAGCTACGACACAGCATTGAATAAGACATCGTTTTTCTTCTCCCTGGGGTGAGCAGCGAACCGCGTGGCCCGTGTACTCGGCAGCGAGCCCACGTTTTGCTTCTTTTACTTTTGTTTTAAGCAATTTATTCAGCCTTCCTAGGGACCTGACAGCGGACATCATATTGACCCAAAAATGTGTTACCACAACTATACATGACGTAAAGGAGGTGGAAGGAGGTTTACAAAAACAGTAGTAGATTAAGGATAAGCTGAGACGACGTGAAGTAACTTCCCTTTATGCTGCTCGCGACAGAGCCATCGAGCTTAAAATATGGATGCAATAAAAATGAGCTCCACTTCGGCGTTTAACTGACAAAGAAATTTGTTGTCAACAGCAAAATCAGCTGAGTGAGTCGAGGTATTACCGTAAAAACAAAATTTCACCGCGTACCGCAGCGCGAGCTATTAAAAATGATATTGTTCACTGGTTTGAATGGTTACAAATAGTGGGCGTGTCCTTTCTCGACCTATAAACTTACAAGGCGTAAGGGTTTGAGACACAAGCTAACTTTTAGACATTTAACATAACCGCACAAGTGCCACAAAAGTTAACTCTGCTATTCTTCTTCTCCTGCCTTCTCCTCTCTGGCCTATTCTATTCGCCGTTCCCACTTTTTTTTTTTTTTTTTCGGTGGAAGACTCGTTGTGGGGTCGATTGGAAAAAGCAGCCCAAGAGCCAGCCTCGTAAACTCATTACACAACAGTGACTTTCCGTAGTCGTAAAAGAGAAAGTGCGACCACAACAGTGTCTGGTCATCAAATATGAAGGTGCCGCGCATCCATCTTAATCAGGAAGCGGCACGGCCAAGCTCATCGTAAACCTCTAATTCGCTTCCTCTGATGCATTGAGTGCCCTGCATATAGAGACGGATAGAATCCACAAATCACAAAACAGGGGTGGTTCTAGCACTAGGGAAGCAAGTCACATACGGAGTACCTGTTGGACTTCTTAAGTGGATGCGCGTCTAGAATAATCTGTGGCTTAAACGGGTACTTTTTCAATCGAAATAAGTCCGCGCGACACTGCAGCAGACACTGTCCTCATACCGCACAAGGAAGCTCAGTTCTGTGTTTGGGATGCTTTCCTGTCAGATCTCAATGTCATCGGAAGATGCAACGTTTCAGGATACGTTTGCTGCAGAGCGTTCTGTCGCGCTCTATTTCTCACGTATCCTGTCATCCTGAGATGTAGGCATCGTTTCATACAACTTCAACGTTGGAAAGAAGTTTCTTTCTTTCTTTTTATTGTAACGCGCTTGGTAAACGCTTCGCTGAATTGACGAGAACGATAACTCCCTGCGGTGTACGAACGAAGCAGCCTTGTTGGAGGCGTATTTCAAATCTGAAATTTCCAGCTTACGCATACCACTCTAAAAACAGAGCTTCACCTCATTACACGCTCAAGACCAACCGTTATGTAGAACGATATAGTGATGTCACTAGAAAGACGCAAGACGACGCCTATAAAGTTGATGTTAATTGCTTATTTACATGGCGTTAGTGGGCACCACCCCCAATTTTCAACAGTTCAAGTACACTCTTAAAACAGAACTTCACCGCACAGCACGACGANCTGGGACACTTATGCACAGAAGTGTCCCAGAAATGGCGTACGCCCACCGTTTTTTACCAATCAGGTTAATGAACGATATCATTCGGAATGCGTATTTGTCATCACTGTGCATCACTATGCATATAGTTCTGTTTTAAGAGTGTAGGGTATACACATCATTCTGAATGACGATTGATTCTCATCGTGGTATGCGGCGAAGCTTTGTTCGAGTGCATTCACGCCAGCGTCTGGCCAACCCAATCCCACTTCTAACCTGTAGCCCGACGCGTGCGTGCTGTCGCCGTCGATTCGTCGTATATTCTTGCTTCACGATCGATACTTTATCTCTCGTCGACTCTAAGCAACTTCCGATGCGACACAGACACAACGCGTGAAGCGTCGACGGTACTTACTTCATTGGGTGTGAATTAAACGACCAAGAAAGGCGGCTCCCTTCTCTCCTCAAGATAAATGCGTCATCCATTTAGAAAGGCTGCTGTCACCGACGGCCGGGCCAGGAAACGTCCAAAAGAACATATTCGCCCTCTTCAACGAGAGGCTTATCAGCGAACAGAGTGAACGATCCTTGGCTGGGGTGCATGTCGATAGATCGCGGAGGCCACATGAGCATGAAGATAGAGCGCTGAGAGCCAGATCTAGCTTCGAAATTCCCACTGATCCTGAGAGGTCTTTGTCTTTATTCTCGATGGAGCAGAAGGGCTGCTTGCGTTCTCAGGTTTGTCACCGTGGAAAGCATGGTAGCTTTTGTGGAGTATGTGTTAAAATTTGTTGTTTACAGTCGGCTGAACCTATTCTAGAGGTATATGAATGCACTCATGTTTCAATTTCACGCAGTCCACCCAACCCTTAAGATACGCGAATTATCATTATTATTTCTAAATGAGGTGGTTAGAAACGACAGCTCACCCTGATTCGTTGCAAAGCCATTATAGAAACAGAATTTAGCAGCTCTACCAAACTTCCTCCCCGACGTATTACATCAGACGAATGCCATTACGATTACTGTATCGAATTGCGATTCCGCACTAAATCCTAAACAGTCAACAACAACAACAACATAAATACAATGATTATGACTGGGGCTATTCGCCACTAAACAGTCAACAAACAACGCTCTCAATGTATCACAAGCATGCATCGTGCAGAAACGTCGACTTCATGACAAACCACTGCACCTATTCGGCAGACACTTCTACATACATTACCACTTCGCACTCTTCTAACATTATCACCGCCTTGCACGAATATACAAAATGACAGCCCATTTTTTCACATTTGACGTGGCATCTCCATCCTTTTATTAGTCACATACGTAGGAAAGAAGAAGAAAACAAACTTTGAGATCGTCTCACTTAACGTATCTTCCATTATTTCCGTTAGCAAGACGCGTAACCGTTATCTATAGCTCGTTCCTCTTTCACCTCGCCGAGAGGGAAAAAGGGAGCCCGTCCAGCCACGTCGCCGATGATGTACGGCGTCGCGGGCCAAGCATATCGGTTCGCGTAGGGCATGCCCAATCGCGATCACAACACACACGCAACCTATTCATGCTCTGCACACACCTTCCTCATCGAAGACAAACGACGCTCGGGACCGTTCATCTCACCATGTCACGTGACAGCCATATTTGCTGCTGTCTTCTGCTACTTTTCCTTCGTTGTGACGTGTGTGTGTATTGACTGGCCCGTTTCTTTTCCGTCATTGCAGCCGCCGCCCTTGACCGCGTCATGCTGGACTCTATCTGACGTTCTCCATCATCTTTTGCTTCATTTCTCAAGCCCGCCTTTCAGAACCGTTTTTCTTTCACCCTCTTTTCACACTAAAACTCGACATTTTCGACGGGCCTCTCGGTGCGATAAAAAATTGCAGCAAATATGTTTTGCGTGCCGGTGTGCGTCTCTCGCAATGTATGAGACTCGGCGTCCAGGTTGCAGTAGTCATGAGCTTTGATAAGCACAGCCTCAAAATGCGGCGCATCGCCCACTAGCGGTTACTTACATGAAATGAAAATAACTGGATAAAAAAGACGGGGATTTTCGTTACGTCAAGTCGGATCCCACCCACCAAAAGTGATACTAATACCGAAAATGCAGTAGATGTAATGTACAGTCTAGTTTATTAGTAAAATGTTTTGTGCGTCATCTGCTAGCTTCCAAAATCATAAGAATGTACGAAGGTTGAAACGACGTCTGATAATCCCCATGTTTTCTCTGTATCTTATCTCTTTGTAACCCATGAAGCAGAACAGTGCAGAGGATGACAGAGCCCCATGGCTGCATGTTATATGGAATACTCTTTTCACCGATTAGGCAACACTGTAGGAGATTAGTAATGTGATTACATGCAGGGATAGTGGCCAAACCTCTCCTAAATCCAACAACGGGCACAAAGAGAATGTGATCACAAAATGAAATCCCGGCAGAGACTGGAATAAAGAAGCTAACAGCTTGAGAAAGCAGAGCATAGAAGGAAAACGCTTTAACGTGATTTCTTTCTACAATCGTTATCATCTTTTTCTCCTCCTCACATCGTAAATTTTTCTAAAGCAGAAAGTCGGAAATTCAAATAGATCCCCTGGACATGCGGCAAGTGATGGGAACATAGACGCTGTGGCATTTCACGAAACAGTCGCGTAAAGTAATTACGGTAACAACAAAGTTCTTCATTGACATTATTCCTGCAGGCAGACAAGGCTCATTTCTTTCGTTTACTCAATGCCATTATTTTGACAAAGAGCAAGGAAGACGCGGAACGAATCGGTTCTTGCCGCCGCCGCCGGATGTTCGGTTTGTTCGCGAGCCGTTCATTGTTGATGTACGAGAAGCGCCGTGCTGCTGGCCAAGATAGCGCCCAAGAAGCGAACCGAGAGAAATGGTCCTTTCAGCCTGCGCTTGTATAGAGATTGGTCACCGCGATAGTGGCAGGGCTCCTTCAAAATGAATGGCAGGAAGGCCAAAAGCCTTCTCAGCCGCCACAGCTCCTCTATATAAGGGATAGATGCGATCCAAAAGGAGTTATGTACATAAAGAGTGCGCGACTGTGGGCAGGTGAATGAAGCACGCCCTCTGGTGTGAAGAATGGTGGGAGTCAGGAGAGTTCTTTTTATGGCAGTACCCGTTTCTGATCGACTCAGCCCAAATGACAAGGGGGTATGAAAGGACGTAGCCTCTGTGAGCAACTGAATGCTCCTTGTATAGGACACGAGGGCTGGGAAAGAGGCTGATCTGAAGGCGGACGGTGAGCAATAACTGCGAAAGTAGGCGCAGATAAGATAGCTTCAGACTCGAGAAATTTCCTGCCTCACCCACTTTTCCCTGTGAAACGTTAAGGTTGTTGAGGTGTTGCACGCAAAACAAAAAAGAAAGAGACAGGAGAGACATAAAAAGAAAAAACATTTATGTTTGGCCCACATATACACTAGGTTACTCTCTCGCCAACATAACGTAATTACATCCAAGTAAATCTACTTTGTACGGCTTTGACTCTTCCGACGTTTTCGAATGTTTTGCTGATGCCGATTTAAATGCCTTTTCTCTTTCTTTCTCTTAATCGTTCTGTCGCATCTTTGGCAAAGGGCCACCGTTTTGTTATTATTCTTTCTAACCATAACTGTTATGACGTATGTTCCCACAAGGTACCTACGACTTACGGTCTGGTTTCTGGCATCTTGAATATATCCCCCGCCCCACAAGGCGAAACGTAGGAGGTACGTTCTTCTTGATGTCTAAAGTAGACGTATACATATACGTATATACGGCAGTTTCCAAGTGCTGAACTATGCGCTAGGCGTCGCTTCACTGCTGTCCTATGCACGGCAGGCTATTCGGGGTCTATCCCCGGGCACGCGTTCCCGAAATTGCGAACTTGCAACATGCAAGCATTAGTAGCCGCTGTGTAGGGAAATAACACGGCTAACAAGTAATCGTCACTTAGTAGTCAATGTACTCTGGCACTGAAATGAGCTTCGCCGTAGCGATGCCCGACCAATGATAATTTGTGCAAACTAAGTTGGAAGAAATTGGCGCGTATAGCTCGGAGGACCATACTTGTGATTGCAGTTATCTGTTCCCATGGAAACCGAAGACGTCACAGCCACGCGCGCTGAAGTGGACTTAGTTTGCGGATTACATTTAGATTATCAGCCGCAGGTGGCTAATGACTAATGCGAGCGATGGGTTTTAAGAAAGAAAAAATAACCGTAATGTTGTGATATGGTGCGCGGTGAGCTTTTATCCCTGGTCATTTTCTAAAGCGTGTTCTTGAGATACGGTCCCGTATAAATATAGAGACAAAGCCTGGGGAAAAACTTGCGCTTTTGTGTGTATAGCTTGAAGCGCTAAAGTGCTATCAAAGCACTGTGGTCGCTCTATGAACCAAACAGTGACCACACAAAGCGACATTAATACAGCAGCTGCTGCTGTTCCGTTGGGCACATAAGCATGCTCACGACATGTTGGATAATCATTTAATCTCGAGCTTCCTTTCACCTTGAGCATATCATCTATGCTCAAGCTAATCTTAGATGAGGTGACGCACGTGTAGCGTATGGAATAGGGCTTTCATATTGGTTCCGCTAACATCAGCTGACGGTGCTTAATTGAGGAATTGTATTTGTCGTAGAAACATTGTCAATAAATGCAACCTTTTACTTCTCCTGTCGCTTCCCACAGGTAATACCTTAATTAAAAATCGTAAGGAAGGTCACGAGCGCGCAAAAAGGAATTATTGAGGAGAGGCCCTCCAGTTTCTCATTTTGCCACACGCATGAGATGAAAAGAGAGAGAGTGAGAGCATAAAACAAGAACGTATACGCTCTGTGCGTTAAGAGGTGTTTTTCTCCAGGAAAAGTTATAAGAAGCTGAAGAAGGGACGGACGCATCTGTGTGTGACAATGCTGCCTTTTATGTCTTGGTCGCATCGCAATTCGGGCGCGCCGAGCAATTTCGGCGGTTTCATTAAAAGCTTCCAGGGCCAGTTCATTCAGCCTGACGTTGATGGCATTTGCGGTTGGCAGAGCATGAAAAGAAGAAGAGTATGCTTTTCTTTTTCTTTCTTATTCAGCGGAAGTTTGAAGCATCCGGGCACAAGTGGAAAAGGTGCTGCGATTAAGGCAGCAATTATGCTCGTCTGGACTCCTCGTGCAGGATGCCGGAAGTTCTTTTAAATATTTTTTTTTAATCGGCGCGTCGTGCTTTTGAGGCTTTCTTACTGTCTTTTCCTTCTATATTTTGTTATGTCAATGTCCCACAGAACGAGACGGGGCAGCGTGGCCAGTGTGTTCCTTTTATACTGATTCGAAACCGTCTGAGGTCCGGTTTGATCTGGTATGGTTATATGCCTATAAATACTGTCACAGCAGAGACAACTATGGCTCGTGAACCATATCCGACAACATGTGCTGTCCGCCGAAACAGAATTTCAGTAGAAGTCGAAGCTCAGGCAGCGATGTAAAATTTGACGTCTTTTACCGATGTTGATATTTTCTCAGTAACGAAGTGACGACGTGTCATCGTTTAGTGATTTATCTATATATTGTATGTCACTAGAGTGTGTCTGCGTGGAAGTAACTTCCGCTGGGGTGCTGTCAGGACCAGGTGGGTCGACGCGAACAATCAATGGGTGCACTTTTCAAACTAGTACTGTGCCGTCAGGTTCCAGTTGCTGCGTATGCGACAATCCAGTAAACGTGGCATTGTACCCGAGCCCGCTGCAGCCATCGTGAATTGGTCCTCCATGCACATGCCAGTTTCCAAACTTCAGAATTCCTAAGCGCATTTGAAATTCGAGCGGTTGCCTTCGACGCCAGCTGCTACAGCAAGGTTGTGCGCGCCGTTCCCAGACGCTCTGGGGCGTTATGAGAGATGGAGTTTAACTTCATTCCGCGCTAGGTTAACCGTGCTGAACAACGGATTATTTGCAGACTTTATCGCTCCACAGGATTATCAATTCATCGTTGCTACATTATTCACGAATCTGGATCAAAAACATGTCTCAAATTCGCGTCTTGCCGTGCGTGAAAATCTCTCACAAAACTCATTGAAACGAGGCATTGGTATCATCGGCATTCGTATCCGACGATATCGCTCGAAAGCACAAAGCAATCGGTTTCTTTTTTCAATCAAAGTTTCGGTCTCTTTTAGGACGTGACGCGCTTGTCCTGAACATTCTGTAAATATCGAACTTACCGGCAAGGCATGACGCTACGGCTGCTACCAAAAACGACAGGACGACGGCAGGTCCAGCCTCCTCACGTGCCACGTAGGGAAGCAGGACGTAGATGCCCGTCCCAAGGCTTACTGCGACACCTGGAAAAGATCAGAACGCTCATATCTTATCTCATACGCAATGGTAATGGTCTTCTCTCAAATGCATTGTGTATCTCATGACTAACGTGCACAGTCGCTTTTTAATCATCAATTGTTACAGCAGCTTTCATTATTCACCTCGCAGGCACATTTACCTGATCTGATTTGGCTTACGTCGTACCAGGTGCGAATCATAATATCGGAGTAGGCACAACCGAAGAGGTTGCTAGATCCAATTGCGCGGCCCCTCAACGCGTCCCTTATAGATCTTGCACTAACTGATTTTGCCGCGCTCACGTCTAACGTAATATTGCACGGCCTCTCGCCTTGGTAGCTGCTCAAGTAGACTTAAGACGCACCACTGTGGACTCGGGTCTGCTTCTTTTATATTCAATGTAGCTACAACGCGCACCCTACGCAAAGAACATTTCCTGTAGAGCGTGCTTTGCCTGCATTACTGACGCGCTATGCGGAATAGCCAGCATTTCAGGAACCTCATTAACAAATATTCCGGAAACAAGTGAAGAAAATATGTCTTGAGAAAACGGCAGATGATGTAGGAATATGTATTTAGAAGACCATTTGTCGAGAAACATGAATCGTACATGGCAGGTTCGTTAAGTTACCTCGTAATTCCTAAATTTGTAGATGCAGTTGACGTTTTGCTTAGTGACAACAAGACCTCACGTATTGGAAAAATATTGCGCATTCGCTCTTTTGTTTGCGTGCGCTGGTTCATAATTTTGAAATATTTGAGGCTAAGGGTGTTAGGCATTATCAAGCACACTGTCATCCCGCCGTGCGAGAGCAGCTGAAAGCTGACTTGCTCTCCTTGCGATTAACGTGAGAGAAACGTGAAACGGCCCAATAGCAATTCTTCTCTGAACAACATGCTGCTATTTCGAAAAACAGCTGGGTACCAGCAGCGGTATCGTTATAAACACTTTCATTGTATCTAGGCTTTCTGCATGTTTGTTCGCGTTATAATCCAACATGTCACGCCACGACGCCATCATCACCACGTATTTGCTGTTATAGTAGTAGCTGACCATAATCACATCTTTCACCATTTTCTTTTTGTTCCCTAACACATTCGCAATAAGCATCCGTTCAAAATTCGATGACAAAATGATAAGGATTACAAGTCACCACCTTTCTATTTTTCCCGTAATACAGAAACACAGAATGATGGTTCCGTCGAAAACCTTCATTTCATTTTCGGTTTTGACGTCAAAATCGCAAAGAGTTTCTTTTCAAATGAATTACGCGGACAAAGATGAAAGCCAAAAAGTCTACGATAAGCTGCGCAAGAAGCAAAAGACGTTCATTTCATACAAGGCGTACATGGGAGACTCTTCACTTTTGATTGGAAGTTGCTGCCTCTGAAAAATTGAAGCGACCAAAGCCTAGCCTTCGTCCGCATGCTCCTCGATTGAATTTACAAGAGAAGTTATCAATTTCTACGCTGTCTTCCTACAATAGAACTTGTAAAA
Organism: Ornithodoros moubata; assembly: GCA_029532675.1. Lineage (NCBI taxonomy): Eukaryota > Metazoa > Arthropoda > Arachnida > Ixodida > Argasidae > Ornithodoros > Ornithodoros moubata. Next base: position 21,762 of record JARGYV010084495.1, read on the forward strand.
TAGTGGACGTATATTCTCATAAGGACCTTTGACTCAGAGTAGCTCAGCACTACTGAGCGGATGTTGTCCGGCGACGTAATGCCACGAATCATTGTAGTAGATTCGCGAAACGCCGCCTGGTTGGGGCATGAGTAATAAATTTTTCATAACACATTGCAGCACGGCGGCAACGCTCCGCACTATAATTGCTGTAAGGATGATAGTAAAGGGAGAAGTAGATGAGCGCAATTCTTAGGTGGCTCAGGAAACAATTAAATGGGTCTCCATTATGGACAATGGGTGCAATGGGATTGCGTCACGTAGGGAGTAACACATAAGCGTAAGGAACACATTGCAATATTCATAGGCATGATCTTAGTTCGTGTCGCTCGTCCTTATTTTTGCGATTGGTTTACCAGGAATTTTCGTAACGCCGCGAAGCACCTGTGGCTCTGGGTGATGCACAGAAATGGTAAAACTGGGAGGGGACAGCAACGAAGAGTACGTGAAGAAACTTCAAATGGGACCATGCACACATGCGTGTCGAGAGTCTACAAGGAAAGTCCACACGATAGGAGGCCACTGCACCCCGAAATAATATATAACTACTTGAATAGAGGGAAGGCAAGGTGTTGTGACAGTAAAAATATTTATAATTAATAGCAGTAACGAGTATTCGTGACAGTGAGGGGGGAAAGAGTTCGGTTCTGCGGAAGAGCATTACAGCATTGCTGGTGACTCCTAGGTTAGCAACGGCAAACAGAATTTGGTCACAGAATATGCTAAGAACTATTCACCATACCGAATCGTTGGTCCACCTGATGAGTCTGGAACGGCGGGCATATACGCCTTTCGGACATTTATGCAGTCATGCCACCAGTGTCACAGAAAGGCGTACGGTCATTAGTCAGTAGGTTATCATTCTGAATGATCATTGGTTCTCATGATTGCTCTCTCAATACAGAACATCATCGAATAACACAGCAAAAAAAAAAAAGGAGAGAGAGAGACCCCTCCGAATCTTTCACCGAGTCGACTGGGGAAAAGCGGAAAGCATTTTGTTCACACAAAAAGGCATGCGCCCACCGTTTTCCACACATCGGATTCGTGAACGACATCATTCTGAATAATGATTGGTTCCCGCCAATTCTGATTTGAAAGTGGGGTGATAAGCAGCAGAATATGCAGAAGTTCAGCTGTCAGCTCTCAGGAGCTCAGTGTGTTGCTGGCATCGTTACCGATAATACGACGTTTCCGCCGGAAGTATTCGGCTTTATATACCACCTGTTGCCATGAATAAACGCCACTACGAATAATATCACGTGAACAGTTCTTTCGTACTATATTTTCCCGGCAACAAGGACACAGACGATCCTAGCCTAATAGAGTGGAAGGAAGTAAACAGCGCGGACAATAAAGATGAAGCGGCGAGAGCGAAGACGGAATCTTTTATCTCTCCCGGAACGCCGTAAATAAGGCTGGACTGCAGGGCGACTCAACTGGGATTACTGGAGGGACCTATCGCGCCTTTACAGCCCCAGTAGAAGAAATGGAGCCCTTAATTTGCGTCACCCAGTTACCTTTAGCGGAAGAGGAGGCGAAAGCAAAATGGGCCGGCGCCTCATTCGATCGCCGAGCAAACGAGGGAAAAGACGGACTTTTAACGTTATTGCGGTTCTTACCTTTATGTGATCATCTTACTTTGTGCACACCCCTCCCCTGTCCGCTATCTCCGAAAGTGTTTTTGCTCAGCGGCCGAGTTAAGTTGTTTTGTGTCACGGCCTGAATGCTACAGCTGCGAAGACCGAACTTGAGCGCATAACAGCGTGTGAACCAATCACTCTAGAGAATGTCGTCGTTCACGAACCTGATTAGCGAAAAATAGCAGGCTTTTTGTAACACTCAGCTTACCACAATTCTACAAGAAAATCACTTCCTCGTTTATTGGAAATAAGGGTTCTGCAGTTTTTAGTGTTATATGGACTCAGATCTATCCTGTTGAGCCTGTTTATAAATTTACATGTTAATATATATATATATATATATTTAAAGTCAATGGGATAATAAGGGAAGGAAACGCAACATACTGAGCTTATCTTTTTATCTGTGCCTTACAGCACCACATTTTTTTTATATAGTGATTTATTTTATTTTAGTTTTTAACTTTTTTGCACGTTGCACATTCTCTGAACAAATTGCACACTCCATAGGCAGGCGTATACTTTTATAGTCGTCGCACTGACGGTAGCTTTAAAAGGAATTCTCACAGTGCAAGCGATTAATTACGCATGCAAGAACCGCGACACAGCTCTTTTTTATTTTTGAAATTTTGGTATTAATTAGAAACATTTCAAACACATAGTCGCCCCCTGTCGATGATTATAAAAGCTTAGCTCGACTACGTTTCTTGAAGCCAGTGGCTAAACGTGAAGAAAAAGTAAAAATAAAGTGCAGATCAATGCTTTTATAAGTGAAGGGGACAAGAGCGATTATACACGTTGGCGATCAATGGTGTCATTCCCGACACACGAAGCCCAAAAAGATGAATGACACACAAAGAAAACAGTGAGGCGTACGAGGGAGCAAGTATTAAGTAGAGGGATCGAGGGATAAAGTTTAGCGAGCGTTCACTACCCACTTTAAAGTGAGGCAGAAATATTGGAAGAACTTTCGGCTTTCGCATTTGCTTTTATTGAAATTTCATGTGGCGAAGGACTAAAGTTTCAAGGCAGATCCGTTTTGTTCTTTTTTTTTTTTTTTTTCGTGTGTTTTGACACGGGATTGCACTCGGCCTGAGCCCAGGATGAAGTCACCAGCGATAATATGACCCTGTTCTGCAGAATAGCTGATCTTGTTCCTTAGACTTTTTATTTTTTTTTAAAGATTAGTTGGTCCCGTGTTTGATTGGGTACTTGCACTTTGTTGCGTAAGTAAGCATCCCCCAAATGTCATGACAAGGTTTGTGATAAACTAAACAAAGCCGCGTGTTTGAGAATGTATTACTTAAGTTCCGGTGGGTGAGAAACAACTCACAAAATCGTTGTGTTTTTATGTAGTAGTTGTTCTAAGGTGTTGATCCTTGCTTTCTAAAAAAGATGTGCCACGTGAGGAATTTTGTGAATAGGACAGTTGGTTTTAGCTGAGTGAGGAATCTACTATAACGATCGATATAATACACCTTTAAACTTCTTCTGGCCGCCCTCGGCAGCGCAGAGGTAACGTGCCAGGCTTCTGCACTCAAGATCGCGGGTTCGGTCCCGGTCGAGGACGGTAGCAATGTGGGGGAGGTAAACGTTGTTACTGGCACCGTGTGTCGGAGATTTCCGGCGCACGTCAAAAGATCCCCAGGTGGTCTA
>JARGYV010084496.1:0-13669 GCA_029532675.1 Ornithodoros moubata
TTTTCCGTGTAGTGAGTTGTACTATATATTTTATGACGAAACTGTTACAGTTGTTGTGATTTTGCCATCATCAACAAGTGTATCATCTGGCCACTTCGTCGCTCACCGCGCGGTGGGAATCCGCTCTGTTCGGGTGAAACAACTTCACCTCCGCTTCGCTCCTGCCGCGCCGCGCACGCTACGCTCTAAAAACGCGTGCAAAAACGCTCCATGCGGTTACCGCTTTATGGTAAGTGCTTCCGGTTTACCAGCGGTGCTGGTAAGCGTAGAGTTGAAGAGCTTGAACGCCGCCGGGACAGGTGGCACCACGGAGCCACACGATAGCCGCAGGGAGAAGTTGGCGCGTAATGTATGGTGAGAAGTTAAGGACGTCATCTATGACGTTTTCATCGGGAAGCTTCGCGAGGAAGTACTTGTCGGGAGAGAGGTACGGAAAGTGGCTGAAACCAGAAATACCGTTATCAGTCTCTTTTACTAATTTCTCGACAACTACGGGGTTGTCTGAACCCGTATTTGGTATGGAGCTAATATGGCTATTGAGTATGCAAGTGGATTATTCTGGACAATAGTGTCTCTTCAAAAAGAATTGCTAACACGCATCTGGAAAGTTTGATGGAAACTTTGGCAAAGAGCTTCACGGCCCTGCTCTGTGCTTCGAACGCTGTATTTCGCACTCTGACATGGAGGGGCAAGCTGTTTCGAATCGTCAGCTATGCCACTATTGGAACTAGCCTAAAGAGTGCTACCACACCGTGCAAGAAGTGCTGCTAATTTTATATCGTATTATAAATGAACTTATTTCAAGCCACCAGCGCGAAACATTTAGGTGAATTCCTTCAGCGAACTTTAGTTACGGGCACAATTTGAAAGCACATGCGAGAGCTTCGGTTTCTCTTCTGTGACGACGTCAAGTTTGGTGGTCCTCCATCTTCACCCTTTCAAGAGGGTGCACAGCTGGGTATGGAAACATTCCTTCTATGGTTGCGCGAACTGCTAAGCATTACGAATACCTGTGTGCGTTTGTATCCGACGTCATCACCCGAGCCCACCCAACTTCTGAGCAGGGTGCTACGAGTTGCTACAGTTCCCTACTCATGTCGTATATTTGATGGAGGGTTATCTACGGCTCTCTAAATTTTTGAAAGGCTAGAGTTATTGGATCCACCTGGGTAGTATAATAACCCTGTACATTCTTCAAATAACGTGATAATCACTAGGGTATATCAGGAGGTGGAAAGCTCTAGGAGGAAGTGGTGAGATACAGCGATTACTGAGTTACAGCGAATTTCATATCAGGACCGTCGGATGATAGGAAAAATACCTCTCTCAGCTATGACTGGTGCAGCTTCGTATACTGCTGCCATCTCTCGCGCCACCTGTGGTGGTGGTGTATCGTTAACAGGGGGAGGCGTACAGTCTGCCTGCCAAGGCTGGCGGCATGTTGCACGCCTTAGTGTGCGTCCTGGGCCGACTTCAGGGGATCTGTGCCACATTTGTTTGAAGGTGCTCACGGGAAACCCAGGAAAAACCGTGAGCGGCACAGGCGATGACAGGATTCGAACCCCCGCCATCTCCCAGTCTTTGCGTGAGGCGTGACGCCTTAGCCCACTCGGCCACGCTGCTGGTAACGCCACCTGTGTGACTATTGAATTTGAGAAGCGCTCGCTATACGTGGCAGTAGCCTCACGGAGGATCTAGGATATGATCTATGGAGCGCTTAACGTTTCATTAAAGCTGGTTACCAGAGCTCTGCTCAGCTTTTAGTATTTTGGAATATTTTTCACATTTGATTTCTTTGTTTTTTATTGCATCAGAACATTTCTATGTCTGAATGGATGCTCTTTGTAAAAGCTAGTGGGCGCCTGCTAGACAGCTTCGGCTCACGACGGGAGAGCATATGGTGAAGCCCGTCTCATGGCACTGCGAGTGTTATCGGCGTGCGCACGATCTTGAGTCATTCGAGCACGCACTTGTTTCAGTAATCGTTTCAAAATTTGTGCAAGCATGAAGAAAGTTATTTTCATCTACTTGTTATTGTACTTTTTTTAATATGTCTCTTTGGGAGACCTATTCCTTTGAATTCCTTGGAAATAGCCGTACATTAGTATAAGTTCAAGTGTGTATGTGCATGGCCCTCAAGTTCTCTAATCCCTGACAGCATTGTTGAAAGTGAGTAACGTTCAAACTTACGTTCATTTTTGTTTAGCAAATATATTGCGCGTATCGGGAATGCAGGTTCGATTTCACCGATTCCTCTGGGCAAGCCAACTTTAGGGAGCGTGTCTGGTTCTTGGGGATGAAGAAGGGGAATTCATAGTAGAAATAGAGAGGTTCATCTGTGGTCATGCATGATACCACCAACCATGATAATATTTCACTATAAAAACGCAGTCAACGGAGAAATATGCGGTCAAAAGTAATGTTCTGTTACGAACTTTTTTCCGCATTTTGGTATAAATTTTAATTCCCGTGAAATTACGCAAATTGAACTTTGAAAATTTCCAAGTCACTCTAGTGTATTCCTGACGGCAAGAAAACGCCCATGACAGATTTTTCCAACCCAACAAAAACTATTTCCGCAGTGCAAGGGAAATTGTTGAAACAAATAGAAGAAAGTAGCCAATTAGCTCCACTTAATGCATTGTCGCTACAGCGTTTTTGCGAAGTTGCGACAGAACTGTTAAAACAGAATTTCACCGCATCACACATCCATGACCAATGAGGATGACCCTCTGAGAGCAACATCTGCCCCATGCACTGCATAACTGTAACAGAAATAGCGTAAGCCCACTGTTTTCAACAAATGGCGTCTCTGAACGATATCATTCGCCATAGTGATTGGTCAACGCCGTGCTATGCGGTGAAGTTCTGTTTAAGGGTGTAGAAAACTGCCTACATTCCGAGTGAAACGCATGTAGTAAAAGAAGCGACTTTAGCGCTTGCAGTATGAATTCGACGTTGACGTAGTCATTCGCGTACGTCGCTAAATGACTTTGTGTGTACTGCCGACACGGAAGTAAAAAAAAAAATTGTGTACTCTTGTGTTCCACCTTGGCCCGGGCTGTCACTTTAAGCTTACACTTCCTTTACTTCAGCTCAAGCTCCACGTGGGGGTAACGGATGACGCATTTCGGTGACAGCGTCATGTGTGTTCAAGTGTGCTTTGGCTCGTTTCTGACGCAATCTGTCACTCCACGCTGGACACTGCACACAAGGACATCAGGGACACTGAAAGCCCAATTTCTGGTGGATTTGCATTCTGGAGTGCCGGACGTGTTATGCAGCATCAACATGCGCATGTGCCGAACGTTACGAATTAGCTTTCTTATTGCATGCACAGTCTTAGTTGCGTCGAAAAAGAAAACTGCCTGTGATGTGGATCCGCGTAAGGGTGAGAAGCCTGTTTTATAAGCTTGTATCGCAAGAGCCCTAATGTAGACTTCATTCTTGTCACGTTATGCGATAATGCTTTTAGTTTTTAGAATGTACCGTGTCGTTGCAAATACACTATTCTCGTCAACGGTAATGACTGCATTCCTTTTGACGAGACAATTGATCGTCAATTGTTGAAGTGCCAAACGTCAGTGTAGGTCAGCCTTTTGTATGCCGTTTCACATTCACACACTTCAAATTTTCACGCCCGTAAGTATGTTCTGTGTGTGTTATAAGGGTTTTACGTAATGAAAAAAAAAAAAAAAAAACACCCCTGCCTGTGATTGCAGTCTTTGCTGGGGTATAATTGTTTAAAAACACTCCTGTTAACACCCCATGCAGACTCATGGAGAACCCCTTGCGCGAAAGCAAAGGAACAAAATGCACTCTGTCTGTCTGTTTCTTGATGAGTTGGTAAGTGCAGTTACAGAATTAATGCCTACACACATACATACCCGAGAATACCCAGGAAACCTCTCTCTATAACATACATACAACATTAGAAGATAGATATCCTTCCAGAGATATCCCCGCAATGGCCCATAACGTCTCACAGATGTCAGATATGTGTTGTGATCTGGATCTGGAGCAACTTGCGACCGACATATTTGTAATGAAGACAATATTAGAGACAAGCTTAAAGGTAAAGTCATTGAAAATCACGGAGTTTAACATCTTAGCGTTCGATTCGGAAGAAAAAAAAAAAAAACTTCACCATATTCCTCGCCCCTCACAACTGACAACGCTTCTGGGCGCACCCCCAAACCCGGGTTACTGAGTGCGCTGTGACGATGAATTGTATCTAATAGTCTTAAGCCTTCTAGGTCTGACCCATAGCACAGTTTTCAGTCCAATACTTTTGGTGTACAGGTAATGCTACTAGATGTTTCATACCCGTTATCAGGTTTGTGTTCTTTTTAATTTGCATCAGTGCGGTTTATTAGTACATTTAAAATAAAATAAGTTTAAGTACGCATTATTATCCGTATCAATTAATACTAATTAATTTTAGTAACTATTTCATTATTCCTAGACTCTAAACACTTCCACCGCACTCTAAAAACAGAACTTCACCGCATAACACGGCGATGACCAATCGCTATTCCGAATGATATCTTTTACTGGCTCTATTTGCTGAAAACGGTGGGCGTACGCCTTTTCTGTGNCACTTATGTAGTGCATAAGTGTCACAAAAAAGGCGTACGCCCACCGTTTTCAGCAAGTGGCGTCGCTGAAAGGTATCATTCGGGACGGCGATTAGTCATCGCGGTGTTATGCGGTGAAGTTCTGTTTTCAGAGTGCGGTTAGTCACGTCAGTGGCATTGACCACTCATAAAAAAAATACAAAAATAAATAATAACAAAAAAAAACTTTCTCAGGCGCATATTGTAGGAATACCTATAAGGTATTCGAATATCCATCTTCGGATATTTTATAGATCTTTATATAGATCGGATATTTTTTATAGCTACAGACGTTCGTGGTTGCCTGGGTACTGTTATGCTACACCCATGTCATGGGGCGTTTAATTGGTGAAAACACCCTTAAGGGTGTGAGCTAGGAGCCAGCCTGGAAGACCCCTATGGGTGTGAAAATTGTAAGTGTGCATACTCTGCCGCAAGTGCGTGAATAGAGGCTTGCACTGTGATTTTGTTTTCAAACCACACGCATGTTTATGAAGGTGCAGGCAAAAGGAATTGGTCTGCCGTTTCCTGTGATATGTTGTGCATGTTTCATTCATAGATATAGAGCTTCATTCCTTTACTTTCATTTACTTTCCGCGCCGAAGATTAGCTTTCTTTTCAGTCTCTTTCTTCCACTTTTCTTCTGTTTCGTGTGGTGGGCATTACGCGTAAAATAAGTGTTCATCCCCAAGCTCCAAAAGCGTAAACGTCAAGAGTGGTAACGAGGAACATGACGGCACAAGCTCCAGGTGTTTACTCGCATCCCCCCACCTCACGACTCCCACATTTAATATGACGTCATGATAACCCCGTTACAGCTCATATGTAGTAATCGCAAAATACAGGCTCTCTGTAGGAATAATCCACGCCACTGCGGTTGGCCGAGCAACCCAACATTTCTTCAAGAAATGCGTACGCTACATCTTGGAATGGAGAAATCTTCCTGACGCGAACACCATATATGAGGTGAGAAATTAAGCGAAGTTAGTAGGCTCGTTTCATTGGAATGTCACGTCTTCGAACGCAGATCACAAACTTCGTTTGCAACAACGCTGATGTGTGTCTAGAACCAATGGGTACAGAAGATATACCCAAGGTAGGCACACATTTCCTTTACGGCACTATACAATGCAGTTAAGCTTCTCCATACTGCCCTGACTGTGGAGCAGGGATGACAGTATGGCAGTATAGCAATATGTAACACTTCGCATAAAAAATATGACTCATCATTTGAGATAAAAATAATGCGATATCAAATACACAAATAACAAATTGTTATCTCGCCATGAAAGGCAAAATGAGCTGGTACCGGTACTTCGGTACTTCGCTGCGATCATTTAGTGTTCCGGCGTTTCAGAACATCAGGCTATTATTGCCTCTCAACTATGTCTGCTGCTGTTCTGCAGGTTACGGTCTTAACACATTCCGCATACAGTGTATATGTGCAGAGTGCGTCTCGAGAAAAGACACAAAAATTCAGAAAATACTTAATCTTATTTTTCTTCGAGTATTTGAATTCAGTCACCTGTATAGCAGGTGCGCTACCTAATTCTGCCATAGTTTAAGTAGTTATTGCAAGTCTTAATTAGATTTCAGAATTAAGTGGCGTAATTAAAAGATAGGTCGGTGACTAGTAAATGGAACGGTATCGAAGTGAATGCTGATTGACCCGCAGTTACGTCTGTGGACAATTTCTGTTTTAAGAACGTACGTAGCTATGAATAGAAATTGGAAAAAACAAACTTAATTAATATGTAGCGTCTCGATTTTTTTTTTAGCTGGGAGATTGTCTGCTGGACTATTTTGAAACACAATGGGTAAGGCACGTTTTCTCCGCTTCAGACAAATTTGGATAAGAATGCCGGCCTCGCAAGAGCAATCACAGAGCAATTAATTTCGAGTTTGTCAAGGAGTGGATAAACAGTTTACACGGAAATAATTTCACCGAGCGACATGCAATATTTGTGTATAATAATAATAATATGGCTACAATAGTTGAGCACGCCGCGTGTTTACTGCACACTCATGCGTACGAGGAATTCCTCTACTAAGCGTCAAAGCGAGTCCCAAACCTTGCAGGCCCCCCTTAATCGAAGGCCGCATTCACACAGGTCGACCTTCTCGACCGACCTTCACTAATTTTGGGGTTGCTCCCAGTCGGCCGACGGCATCCAACCCAGACTAAGTCGAGTTCCTGGGAATCGGTCGAGGAGCGAACACCACACGGTTATTTCACCTCGGGTTTGCGTGGGAAAAAGTACTGCGCTCAGCGCCAACTGTCAAACAGAATGATACTTTCCACTGCTTACATTTGTTGATAACCTTATGGGAGAAGTCTACACTATCCGTGCTATCTGGTTCCCGCAAGCTCTTCCTACACGATTTTCAACAAATCTTAGCAGTGAAAAATATCATTCTGTTTGACAGTTGGTGCTGAGCGCACTACGTTTACCCACGCAAACCAAGGGGCAATAACAGTAAAACAATGTGCAACGGCAAACACTCTTAAAACAGACTTTCACTACAGAACACGTCTGTGACCAATCGCAATTCTGAATGATATGGTTCATTGAGCCTATTTAGTGATAATGATTGGCGAATACCGTTTTTGTGACACTGATGCAATGTATAAGTCTGTTATATGTGTGTTATGCGGTGAAGTTCTGTTTTAAGAGTACAGGCGAGCTTTGGGTGGACACAACGTGTTTCCTCGCGTTCGTTTCACTTATCATGATGGTTGGCCCCGTACGTGTTTTGCGGCGAGGTTCGGTTTTAAAGAGCACGGTCTGTTCAAAACTCAAGTGATTTCGTTCATCTTTATAATTTACACCACACTTTGAAACATTTTTTAAACTGTGTCAAGTCACGTTTAGAGCGTATATGCTTAGCGGATAGCGGTCAGACTTGTTTTAGATGCACATTTTTCTTTAACAAACAGTGCATGTCTTACAGTAATGTGGTATCGTGTGCACTACGGCGGGACAATGGGATTTGCAACAATAACGCAGCATTCTTTTTTTTTTTTTTTCCTCCAATGTGCAGACAAAAACGAACCTGTCAAAGAGTACTCGCGATATGCAGTTGGCAAGACAAGCAGCGGTGAGTGCATGATGTCCTTCCTGTGAATCTTTTGTGTCCCCTGTCCAACGCTGATAAGTATGCACTAAAAGGTCATGAAACATGCCTGTAAACATGCTCTCAAGATAGCTGAAACATGCAAGGAAAAAGGCACAAAACATGCACCAAGGCTATGATTACATGCAACATTTTTCTGCTTCTTGGTATGAAAGTGAATACTTTGCAAAGTACGGGTATTCTGTGAGGCGACATGCTGGCAGTTGTGCGCACTGCTCGCCGTAGTAGGTCCCACTAAGTGCGGGCAATGCCACAAATGACGCAAGGGGGACGCCTGCGTACGGGGCCGACTTCACAGGGCACTGTGCCGGCATACGCCTTAAATCGTAAGGGGAAAACCAAGGAAAAACCTGCCGGCCGCATAACATTCGATCGCTCCACCTCCCAGTCTTCGGCGGTCGCCTGACAACGTCAGTGTACTATACGGGGCCAAACGTCATCATTTCTATTTATTGTCGTTTTTATGTTTCAGCGTTGCATGTACCCTGTACTACCCAATGTGGAGGTCGCTGCTCTCTTCGGCACTTACTTGTTGAAGATATCAGGGTAATGATCTGCATTGCACTGCCTGATTCATGGTCAGAGGTGACAGCTGACTTCGACGCTGCAGAAGGCACCATTCTTCGCACTCTGAAATAAACATTCCTACAAGAAGAGAATGCGATCTAATTTCACTTGGTTACTAGCGTTTCGTTTTCGGCAACCACCGTTGCTGACAAGCAGCCATGTCAGCCTGGAAAGAAGCTGATTGGGAAAGGTGATAAGTCAGAAAGTTAACCGAACTTAAAGTCGGATGAAAAACCGTTATTCTTACAGAAGTGCTTTCAACTACAGCTGACGGAACTCCGGTTGATTTCCTTCATCTACGGTTGACCTGACCGCGGTTGGGAACAGTTACACTGTGCAAAGTTCGCTCAGTTGAGATCACCGTGGCCATCGTCGTGTTATGCGGGGAAGTTCCCTTTTAAAGTGTGAAATGACGAATCGTGTTTCACTCAAATCCTCTCTTCTTGTGCTGATATCCGCGGATTTGAGCCCCTGTGGTTGCGTTTAATAACTTGTAACTACTGCTCGCGCGGTGAAATCATGCATTAGATGATGGCAACACAGCATCGTATCGTTCATTAACGAGAAGAAAACAGTTCAAGCATAACATTCGTTTACTAAGCCGTGAATCAGTCGAAGCACGAGTATCATCCTGATAGGTGTTTCTATAACTGTCCACCTCAAGAGCATGATTCGATATATTCACAACAGCTATCCAGCACGTCCATCGTCCTGAACTCAAAAGTACAACCGGGTCTCGTAATTGTTGAGCACTCGCAGAACCTAAAAAAAAAAGAACACACGTCATCTATGGTGTCATCAGCCGAGGATCACAAGCATAATTTGTTCTCGGGTACATAGGAGTACTCGGAGAACTTCACCGCATAGCACGGCGAAGACCAATCGCTATTTCGAATACTATCGTTCAGAGACGCCATTTGCTGAAACCGATATCATTCCGAATAGCGATTGGTCATCGCCGTGTTATGCGCTGAAGTTATCTTTTAAGAGCGTACGTATAGCAGCCTGTGTACGAAGCATTCCCTACCACATGCAGTATGCAGTATGGTATTGCAGTATACGACGCGTATGCATATTAGTCTTCATTATGCGTTCATTCATGTTCATTTACTATATTGTGTCAGTGCCTTGGGCATTATGTACGGCTCTCATGTGCAGGTCCTGCGAACTATACAGAATCGGGTATCAGGAAGAACAACACATCCATGATCAACACCGAGATCGGGGAACGGAAAAACGACACACGCAACCTAAGTGACGATGAGTGGAATGTCGATTGTCTGTGCACAATAATGGCTACCCTGTGCTGTTGGTGCGAGTGAGGTGATGATAATTACAAGTACAGGGTCGACAGCTGTAGTGACAAATTGTTTATTTAACGATGATAATGTGTCGGCGCTAGATGGATAGTGTGGTGCGCGGTTGACGATGTCAATGAAGCCGGAGCTCTCAAAGGCTTTGGGAAAAACTAATCTTTGGCCTTCCTTTTTGTCTTTCGGGGTCTTCTGTCTTTTACATACTGCATGTTTCACTTGGCCCTCCATTCCATTTTATCGTAATCGTTCTCGCCTTATAATGGGAAACCCCATCTCATGTTATGAAGGGCTAGGTCCCTACCGCCCTAGCATAAAAATAAATAAATAAAAAGCAAAATTAAAAAAGTGAAAAAGAAGTATATAAAAGTAATTGAATGAAAAACAAACAAATAATTTACGTGGGAGAAGATATGCTGATTCTAGCACCGGTTTTAGAGGTACCTGTGTCATAAGGCGAGTTGTCTTTAAATTGATCGTCGAAATTTGCCAAGACAATTGCCGAAATATTTTTTAAATGTTATTTTTCCCATTAGAGCGGTGACCCTGCACGTACCAATCAGAGGTGTTCAATGTGACTAAATATATCAATAACAATTCTGTGCAAGCGAATATATTGCCAGCACATATTGTCTTACTGTATATGTCTTACCTGTAAAGAAAGACAGAACTCTGCTCCGGAACGCATTTCAGTCTATAGCAGGTCATGTTGCCTGCGGTGAGGAAACGGTCCACTGTAGTGTTCACTGATATTGCTGGAAGCGCTGCAGTTCGCGCTGCGTGGCAAGTCACTGCAGAAACGAGAATAATCATCACACTAAGGTAAACGTTTCCCTTAAATGGGCAGATCGCCCAGTACTCTGTACTCTTCATCTTCAACATCATCAAAATTGAGCACACGGTTCTCATTTTATTGAGTTGAAGACGACATAGACAGATCCTCCACGTTGAGCACCCCTTGCGACTATGTAAGACGCCTTCACCTACACTTCGCTTAAAAACGTTCAACGGGTGTGCCCTGTTTCAAATCGTCCAAAATGAACTGCATCAAAATAAACGATAAAAGTTCACCCGTATACGAAGTCCACAAACCTACACTCTAAAAACGGAACTTCACCGCACAATACGGCGTTAACCAATCACCAGTTGGAGTGATATCGTTCACGCACAGGATTCGTAAAAAGTGGTGGGCGTACGCCTTTTTGTGTCACCTAGCATAGCTGCATAAGTGACACAAAAAGGCATACGCCCAACATTTTTGACGAATCCTGTGCGTGAACGATATCATTCCGACTGGGGATCAGTTTACGCCGTGTTGTCCTGTGAAGTCCTGTTTTTAGAGTGCACTGTAAAAACGGAACTTCACCTCATGGCACGGCGTAAACCAATCCCCGGTCAGAATGATATAGTTCACGCGGGAGATTCGTAAAAAACGATGGGCGTACGCCTTTTTGAGTCACTCACTTATCATATGCATAAGTAACACAAAAAGGCGTACGCCCACCGTTTTTGGACAACCCTGTACTTGAAGGATATCACTCCGACTGGAGACTGGTTTACGCCGTGTTATGCGGTGAAGTCCCGCTTGGGGACTTCACCGAGGAACCACAGGAACATGGACAAGCTTATCTTGTCCAAATATGCTCCTCCCATCAGGTCATTGTTTGCGGTGATCAAAAAGCCTAGCAGGTGGAAGTACATTCCTTGTGTCCTTTCCATCGAATTTAGTTCCCACATGATTGTTAAGGAGGCCTGATGTACACTACAATGTTTGAGAAGACACAAGAGCCTTGCATCTTCGACGAAAAGAGTCATGTATCACAGAGCTTTGGAATCCGCAAAGGCGCAAAGGTCAGGGCGGAGTAGCCTCACTAGGCGAAGACGCGGGTCAACCAATGTTGCTTGGTGAAAGGTTGTGTGTTCCTAGTTGTACGAAGAAATTGTTGCAATTTGATTGTTAAAACAAGTTATGGGCGTTGGAGGAATATATTTCGTGTTCCTTTAGTGCGGCAGCCGTACTGTTGTGCCCCTTTGGCCGAGTTCACGGTTCATCTCATAAGCATTCCTGTCGTATTTGTTTTGTTATTTGACTTTAAGCAAATGTGTGCCGGGCTGAGCCCAATCGAAAAGAACACCGAGATTTACAACATCAGATTGGGTAAATATGGATACAGTGGATGAAAGCAAACGAGAGACAAAGCCAAGTATTGGCTTGTGCTGCCATTGGGAACCGAGCGTAGTCAAGCCACTCGTTAGCAACTTTTTGCACGAACTGCCCTTTTCGCTCTATTGTAAAAAAAGGAAGTTTGTTAATTGGTCCCTTGTGACCGTTTTGAGTTTCACAATGTAGAAACCGTGCTGAATCGCAACTAGTAATCGTTGCATTCATCGTGTGTGCCGCAAGTACCGAGTTACAGCAGATAAATTACAGCTTATTTTAAATATATGTATTCTATCACTTACGAGCGGGTGCATCGAAGCTGGCGAATGCTGCGGTATCTGGTTGCGGATGTAGCTGACTGGTGCTTCTCTGGAAGTGACTGCATAGCAGCATAAAGCCGTAGGTGTACAGTAGCGCTGAAACGGTTCCCCACATGATTGACGCCATATGCCACGGGAAGCGATACATATATGGGGGCCACCTATGATTCAGATAACCCTTAGCGAACACGTAAATCATGCCTGCAGATAGACAGGAGTCTTTCCAATTTTCAACATGTGCTACATGTACCTGCAAAAGATCACCCCCAACTGGTGCCCCAATATTCATTGATTATAGAGATATTGTATGCGTATACGAATCCTACGAGAAAGGAAATGAAAAAAAAAAAAAAAGCGTTATTCCTTTATCAAAGTGTCGCTTGGTGTCATCTTTTTATTTCCAATTTCCATCACCCGCCGTTGTCAGCGGTTAAACAAGTTCATAAATTGAAAACTGGAAGAAGGGAATTCATGATTGGAAAGGAGTATGAACCTGAATTGAAAGGCTACGAATAGTGTACCGTATTCAAGGATTGCGTCAAGGAGCACCCAACAGCTGTTGAGAGCTTGTACTAAATTATTTGCGTTGAAGGATGCACGCGAAGCGCGGTATGATATCGTCAAATTGCAGACGACGCAAAAAATATGAGAAACTTGAGTGTAGCCGCGTGCCAAGACCTTGAAAAGTTTATAAGCAAAGGTGAGCGAAGAACAGAGTCAACTGAAGTAGTGTTGGGAGATGTATCTGAGAATTTCATAGAAATTTTTAATATAAAGTGTGGGCATCACGTATTTTCAAGAGTGTGACTAAATCATTTCACCTCATCAATCATGCTGCTAGGCAAGGCGACGAATCACTGGTAGAAGACGTCTTTATTCATTCGTGTTTGCAGAGCAACTGAAGCTGTTAATTATCGACGCTCCCGTTTCCTCTCGGGCTGCACTCAATTAGTTTTGCGATAAAGCCGTTGGCGCGAGGACGCAGGTCTCTTTCAGTGTCGCATCATGGTGACTACAGTAGGTACCATCCAGCTACCCAGCACAAAAAGGTTGGTGACAGTACCTCTGGCACTGCATAAATGCATAAACATGGTTGTCGACCAACCGTGACAAAAATTTATAATAAATCTCGTAGGCAACGAGGAGACACGCGACCCAGGAACTTTTACTTTTTTTTCTGGCAGCAATATTTACCAGTATATTGGTATCATTCTTATTTCATTTCAGTTGACGGAAATTTAATTTCTTGAATTGAACATCGAAATTTCCCAAGTCAACCTGACGTTTTCTTCACGGAAATGACTCTGTCATGTGCCAGGAAATATAAAATGTTGTTAACAGCCACTAAGCGTAGGTTTTACCGTAGGGACCTCCTTTCTCGTTTAGGTAATAATCCCAAGACCTTTTTCTGGGTTATTAACCCTAAATATACATCAAACACGGTACAACTAAAGGACAGTGACGGCAATATTATCGATGATCATTTGTGTTCTTCTGTTTTTAATGCTGCCTTCGACAGTGTGTTCACCGACGAAGGCACGCTTTCCCATTCGATTT
>JARGYV010084498.1:0-10256 GCA_029532675.1 Ornithodoros moubata
GGTTATAGGCTGGCGTCGATCGCTCCGCAATCCGCCTTGTGAGTAGCCAGGGGGGGGCAAGTGCGCCCCCTTGCCCCCCCTCAACGGCGCCCATGTCTTGAGGTACCAATAAGAGTAAAAAGTTAGTAGATGTGCATTTTTCCCCCTCAATCTTTTTAGCTTCGTTCCATTGCTTTGACAACATGCTATAAAGCGTAGTAAGTGTCAGGTTATGGGGGAGCTGTTTGTTCTCTTATTGTCCAGGTCTGTGTGTGTATCCGAAATTGAATGTGCTCTGAGTAGAGTGCTCTGAGTTTTTAAATTTTTTCCTATGCCCATATCTCTATGCAGGAGTAGGTTCATCCCATTCAAGTTCATCAAGAATTCCCTGTATCTAACGTGCAAAAGCATGCCACACGAGTACAAGCTGATTTCACAGAAGATAGTCGAATCCAAAAGGTAGGTGAGCTCATGTGGAAAAAAACAAAAAGGCTATCGGAGGCATCATTTTGAGATTTTAATATAGTCATCACATGTACATTGTATCGGTGTTGGCAGCAGACAATAAAGACGAAGTCACTGGCTGGCACACCTCCCAGAAATAAAAAAGTTGGACTCAAAAGCCACGTCGGCCCTTAAGTCATTAGTTTGATTGCATATAGCAAACTGTGGGAATATTCTCGAGTTTTACTCGACCACAACACGCTCACATTCATCAGTAATGGGGATTTCTGGAAAATATCATCACTGTACTCCAACAGCCTGGAAAACATCAAAGTTATCCTGCATTAATATTAACTTCTCACCTTTTGAAAAGTGTTCTCGAAGCAGCATAAAAATAGGCAGAAAACAACATGGTGTTAACGTTGCAGTCACTTGTTAATGAGTATGGTGTGTGTGTGTGTGCTCGAAGCTGGCACCTGTGATGTTCCCGAGTGGCTGCCGCAATTTTCATGCTTTATTGCATACGCTAATAAGCAACAAAACAGCAGTTTGTCAGATTTATTATTTATTTTGTTTTCTGTGACACCAAGCGTTCAGAGGGTTTCGATCATAGTTTTTGTGCTAGGGACTTCATGAGATGTGAATGTAAAACACAGGACTCAGTGGATTGTAATGTCTTTACATGCTAGATTGAACAGCCAAACTGATTCTTCCATTTTTCATAACAGTGTAAAGAAGGCAATTGAGAGCGCTGTCCGTGAAGATCCAGGAAGTGAGAGCCATTTTGTCCTTTGATGTACAGTGGAAGATGATAGTGATTATAACAAAGCGTGCTCCTTTTTCAGCCGATGAAGGTGAGCACAAGTTGCGAGCTATCAGCATCTTGGAACGGATGAAGGCTGCTATCTCAACGGTGTTACTCAGGTGAGTTCCATGAGGTGCAGTTATAACATCCAGGGGTTGGACAAAATAACGAACATGAGCAACACATCACACCTTCCTTTATTAGTATGCTATGGACACCCTCATTGTGCTCTGAGTTGTCACCCTCAATTCTTCCTTCAAGCTTGTATCCAACTCTGCAGTGACCTGGAAGGCCATGGTTTTGTGTTTTCTGGCCACAATTAGACTAAGTACCGTTCTGTCCCCCGGGTCGACTTTCAACCGCAGCTACTTCGGTTTGCGCGTATTTTGCCTGTCTTCACATACTGTGACTTGACAAACAAAGCAGTAGACTTGGACATGCCCGCCAAGTCGGCAACTTGGGTCACAGATGCCCCCACCAGGCACGCACCGACTATCATCCCCCTCTGGGACTTCGTAAGGTCTGACATATTGACTGAATTGAAGAAGCTGATCTTTCAAACACCTCAAGTAGCAATGTTTATCAATGACAGAATGAACCTGGTTGCTCATTTAAAAAAAATTGGGTGTTATCAGTGATAGCAGGCCTGTGAGGAACTTTTCAACTGGACTATGTGGTCTGTTTGAATCATTTTGTCCAACCTCTGTACCTTCAACACATGTATACATGGCAGTACGACAACTTAGTTTTTCTAGCATCGTGGAAGGGTCGTTAAAGCATACCAGCAGGCATTCTTGTCCACTTAATTCAATAACTGACATATTCGTTGTCTGATCTGTTTGCAGGTTTGCAGTATGGCTCATGCATCGTATCATGTCACGCATGCTATCTGGTCTTTATGTACCCAAGGGACAGATAGAGTTGATTAAACAAGCCAGCAAGGTAATCAACATTTACTAGAACTCATCTCGCAACTTCCGCAAGGGCACAAATATGACACCAGGTGCTTTCGTGGCTTGGTGCAGTGAAATAAATCCTGTGTTGGAATTCATAAAACAAACAAACAAGCATAAAGAAGGCTGCATTAAAGAAGGCTGTGAATGCTTGACTGTATTAGGAAATGAGCCCTCCCACTCTTTGCTGCTGTCCTCACTGTCCACATCGGTAAGGTGCTCCTAGTCACACTTCGTCTGGGGCACAAACATAGTAACATAGTGCTCTTACTTTTTCCTATATCCTTTGCACTCACGAGTGTAGGAAGGAGTGGGCTAGACTTGTGATGCCACGTGCAGTCTACCGTTATCACAGATGTCATGCGACACATGGTTTGATGAAATGTCAAATTGTGGTTCAACACAAGATAGACAACAGATGAAAAAATAAGAGAAGACTATAGATCACCAGATGATAAATTCTTTGTCTAAATGCAATGGACAGAATAGAGGATGTAGCATGATTGGTGTACAAAGTTTTTCTGGATATTTGAACCTCTAATACTCTGTCGGCTATTTTATCTTGCAATCAGCATCTTGTAAATACATCTAGTACATGTATTTGTTGCAACAGCTGTCGTGCTTGGGAAGGAGTACAGTGGGCATGCAGAAGGCATATTTTTGGGTTGTCACATTGAAGATTTGAACTGATTTTTGTGACATCACGAGTACTAAGTACCTACTGTTTGCCTGGTAGCACAACATCCCCATGATCTACCTACCACTTCACCGAAGTCACCTGGACTACATTGTAGTAACATTTCTGCTGTACCTCAACGAAGTGAAGGTTCCTCTCGTTGCTGCAGGGGATAACTTGCTCATCCCATTGTTTGGGTAAGTCCTGCAGCCGCAACGAATCGCCTGGAAATGTGATGCACCTCCAAGGCCAAGTAGAGTTTTTTTCTTTCTATGTTGCGCGGGGCTAATGCTTGCTAAATGAATCTTGTCCGTTTGCTTATCTGTGCCACACAAATGGCGGATGTCAAGAGCGGGAGATTGGGCAACTCAAGATTGGGCAACTGTACCTATATATGTATGGAAGGTCAGCGGGAAACCAATGTTGCTCACATCCGACGGCTGTCTCCTACTAACACCACGGGATGTTTGCCACAGCGTTAACTTCTATCATTGGGGACACAATTCATACATGAGGCCATGCTATTGGTACATAAAAGCAGTAAGCAGTACATAAAAAATGTGACCGCAACAAAGATGCTGTCAGCATTCATTGTGGATCAAAGTAATTTAACACAATCTATTTAAGACATTTAAATACGGCTGAAGGTGGCAGAAAGATAGAGGAACGTATACAGCGACATCAGCACAGAATGGCTTTTTTCATTTTCATTTATTTTATCGCGTATAATGACATATGATAAGGCAATTGTTTCTTCGTGGAAAATGTTCAGGAAATAAAAGAAATGGGTGAGAAAAAGTTGCTCTTTGAGCATATTTAGATTAGCCTTCCTTGCATATAACTTTTCTTTGAAGTAGTTGGTGTTGTTGCAAGTAACTTTTGCTATGTCAAACAAATTGTTCTTGCTAGCTTTCTTTTTTGCTTGCAGTTTCTGATTTCAGCGTAGTCTGCTGCCTCCATAGCAGAATACAGTTGGGTTCGTTTATAACGATATTACGGGGATGCAGAATTCGATCGCTATATCAGAGTTATTGTTATACTGAAGTTCCAGCGAAATCGGCGATCGACATCGCCATTATAGAGGTACAATGCAACAACATGTACAGGAAAGCAGAACACAGACGTTTATTTACAGCAAACCGATTGAAGAAGTTCATTGTAATGTCGGAGTTATCGTTATATTGAAGATCGTTGTAAACGGGCTCGACTGTATATTGATAATTGGAAATGTAACCAGGTTCACTATACTATTATTCTGCTGTCTTCCAGGACACTACTCAGAGGCCTTGGCGGTTTTTTCATCAAGCGTAAGCTCGACTTTAAAGACGGCAGGAAAGATTACATCTATCGTGCGATTCTCAAAGAGGTATGTGAAAAATGGGGCAGTAACATTTCACAGCTTACAACGTTTGACACTAAGCTCCTGTTATTCTATAATTTCCTAATCCATGCAACCTACATTAGTACTGTATTTGCCTAAATGAAAGTCAACCCCTTTTCCCAGAAGTTGGGGGGTCAACTTACACTCGGGTCAGTGCCCCTGTACTCCCTCTCCTCGCCCACTCCTCCCTCCGTGCTCCCCTTAGCCCCTCTACTCTTCCAAAAAATGCGCACCAGGGAAGATGCAGACGGCGTTTTAGATTACGTGGTATACGTCATTCAAGCAGGAACAATTGCAAAGTGAAACCTGACACAAGATGCGAAGCGACCATACAGTGCACATAATGAGGAAGGTCCAACGTTAGTGCGCTGCATCTTTCGAGCGGCATGCGAGGTTATACGCAGAAGAAACAAACCACTGTGCTGTGGAATGAGACTTCAGTGTTTCACTGCAGTGTGTGGTGAGTGGAGGTATGGTCTTCATTTGCAGTAAAACACTGCGAGTTCCGATGCGGTCTTCCCCGTAACCTTGTTGTGCGTGCATTTAAGAAGTGCAGACTGTTTAGATAATGGTGTAGGCTACAGCAGTGATGGGGAGTGCTGGAACTTGACAGAGGAGGTGTCTTTTTCTGACAAGCAATAAATATCTTTTGGTCTCAAAGGTTGTTTTTTTTCCATTTTTGCTCATCCCCGGGGGTGGTGGGGGTCGACTTACTTTCGGGTAAATATGGTACACATAAGACAACTCTAATTATTGCGTCTGGGTTTATTTGTATGGTGTAAAACATATATATATATATATATATATTTGTCTTTTCTTTGTTAGTACATGACAGAAATGCTGAAGGCCAATCACAGCGTGGAGTTCTTTATTGAAGGCGGCCGATCTCGAACGGGAAAGACTGGCCTGCCCAAGGCCGGCCTTCTTTCCCTTATAGTGAACTGCATTAATGAAGGTAATTTGTAAGCTGAGTGTAGAAAGTAGGCCTACAAATTTATTCTGCTTTGTTCTTCCAAGAGCTTGTCCGCGATGTTTACATCGTTCCCATGTCCATCAGCTACGAGAAGATACTGGATGGAAACTTTGTCAGTGAACAGTTGGTAAGTGTCCTGGCCAGGCTGCATTTGTGTTAAATTGGCTCGACTAGGCATGAGCGTACTGAACGAGTCTTCTGGAATACGTTTCAGGGTGAACCAAAGGTGATGGAAAGTTTCACTGCTGCACTACGTTCAATATGGTGCATTCTTCATTCAAACTACGGCAGTGTTCGTGTGGACTTTTGTCAGCCGTTCTCTTTGAGGGTGAGTTGGAGTTCACTGTGCGAAGTGCATGAACGGATGTAGCAACATTCTACCTGTGCCTCTCTTGCACTTCCTTCATTAGATACAAGGTCAGAGCAGCTTTCCTTTCTTATTAGCAATGACTGTAACAAGCACCTTCATATCGGATGTTTTGTAGTTGGTGCAGCTTTTTTTTTTTTTTTTTTNNNCCTGCAGGACTGAGAGGCAAAACAGAGTGATGGCACTTCCTGTGACATGGTGTTTGAAAGCACCTACATAATTGTGGCATTACTGCTTTTTGGCAAAAACAAGAAGGAAAAAGAGTTTGAGATGTTTAGCCAAATCTTCGTGCATGAGAGTTCTTCTTCCTCTCATAATCACTTGGCCTGGTCATAGTCACGACAGTGATGCTGAGGATGGGTGTATGATCCGAGCTACCCAAAGGTTGTTTTTCGCTCGCTCTGTCCAGCTTCACACGCACTAAGAACCACACAAGCTGCAAAGTGGCACATCTCTTCTTTCAGTGATGATATCGACTCACAGCTCCTGATACTGAACTCGGTTTAGCCATATTTACATCAACCATATCCACAAGGATATTGTCCAGCCTGTGCACCTGTTTGATGGCTACTGATACACGATGGAAATAGGTGTTCTGAGGCTGGAACACAAACAAGTCTCAACTTACAGCTTTCTGCTTCATATTCACTGTCATCGTGAGTTTCTGAAGAAGACCCGAAGCAATTTATCGCAGTTTGGTCGACTACTTTAGCATTCCCACCACCTTAACTGCATACAAAGCAGCTTGTTGAACTAGCTCACTGATTTCCTTTGTACCCATCACACTGAAACAACAGCACACTAGACTCTTGCCAGATGAGTGGTTGAATTCTTTCACCAAGATCTCTAAGGCGTGCTTACAACCCATTTATAACACACCATCTATACAGACCATCTCTAATGGGATGTCCTTAGTCTGGGAGGCTTCACCTGAACTGTTAGCAATTGTTTAGGTTTATTGCTTCATCCAAGTGATTTCTGTTGACAAATCAGGTTAGTCGGGGTTAGTTTGATTGAAAGGAACCTTTCGTGCAGTCTGTTTAGAGGGCCAAATATGTGTCACCACTGTGCAGGATGTTAACCCTGCTTTCTACGTCTACCGTTACTAGGAATTCCTGATGTCCTCTAAAGCTCGTGCTCTTGAGGGCTATGTGCGACCGTGCCCTCTTCCCATTGCCAAGGTCTCCAATGGGAGTGACCCAAAAGTTGTAAGATCATCCAGCATCGACAGCACATCTGAGGATCAGAGGCACATTGTACAGAGTCTTGCCTACCACATTGTCTATCGTGAGTGTGACTCATATCCTTTTATTCAGTTTTCATTCATTAATGAACAGTCCGGTCTTATACAGATCAGTGCTTGGTTTATGTGAACTGAAATGCCCTTATGTGACGCTTGTGTGCATGTATTTTCTGTGCAGAGTCTTCAAAGTCGCTGGCACTGATGAGCACAAACCTGGTAGCCTTACTGTTTATGACAAAACATAGAAAAGTAAGTTTTTTTCTTTCATCTGTTGCTCAGCTAGCTGGTGCTTTGAATTGAGCAGTTTGCTGCACACTGTCTTATCGCTTACTCAGACGATCAGGTGCACATCACAGTCTGGTTCCTCTATTTTTGAAATTTGAAGAACCATCTATGCTTTGAATGATGGAAAAAAAGTCTAAGGGTCCCATTAATCTCTTCTCCTGCAGTTGCTTAGGATCATATCACTAAGTTATCCTCCCGTCCCATCACATTGACCATTGTTGAGGCGGTGACTATCGCTGATTGTGTTGTATTGGAATCTGTGTGAAAAGAAGAGCTTTTACTACATGGACCTAGGACAGAGAAGACCGTAATCTGTTCCAGAAAGGTCTTGTTAGTAATGTTGGTTGATATCTGAACGTCAGCAGTTGATAGGGCTGATTCTTTTTTTTTTCCTCTGTGTTTCTTGTAGTGCTCACTAACGTTTCACCTTCCCTAGTTTTTAGTGTTAAACATATGCCTTTTAGTTAGTCCTTCCGAACCATCGTTTGGCACATTATGGCCACGGTAGCTTATGCGCCATGAAGACCTGAATCGTCATCATCATCGTCATCTTCTTCTAGGGAGCAACTCTGCAACAGTTAGTGCACAGTTTGAGCTGGCTACGAGGTGAAGTGTTCCAGCGTGAGCACCAAGTAATGTGCAGCCATGACAATGCCGAGGGGGTGCGGCAGGCATGCTCCCTCCTGGGCAAAGACATCGTGCGCCTCGAGACCATCCAGATGGAGTGGTCGTCAGAGGGAGCAGCAGAGAACAGCAACCTCCGCATTGTATTCTACCACCCTACGCTGCGGCTGCCACATGTCTTGGAACTGCAGTATTATGCAAATGCTATGCTGCCAGTCTTTCTCACGGAAAGCATCACTGGTAAGTTTGCATCAAGCATGTAGAGAGATAAGAACAGGGTCGATGGTTTTGCCGTAATCGGAGCGACACCACAGGTTCAGTGGTCCCACCATCCTTATGAATGGCCATGGAGTGGTAATTGTTGCTGCACCTAACATTTCCTGCTTTTTGCTATGTTTGAATGAGAAGAAAAAGGCGGGCGATTATTTTAGTGTGTGTAGCAATATTTTGAGTTTGATCTGCACTGAGTTTTGAAGTACTGAGGTTTTATGTTGGTGTACTTTCAGCAACCGCAGTGTATGCCATCGCTGGGGAAAAGCTGACATTGTATCGAGGCAGCGACGGTGAAGTTGTGTTCCCGAGGTCTCAGTTGGGAGCAAGGGTAGAACTGCTCTTCAGTGTGCTACACTTTGAATTCATATTAACACTGGTAAGTCAGTGGTTCTTTATGATATAATGTTTCAGAAATGTGTGTATTACGCTAGGTTTCGAAACAGAAGAGGGGGAACAGGCACGTTTGTTGGTTACTATCTCCAGTACATGGCCAAATGGTCCCCTGCTCACAGTTTTGGTTTCTGCACTTTTGGCGGTCACCATAACGCGTATAGGGGACCATTTGACCACGCATTTGGACACATCTCTTATAGACGTGGAAGCCTATTGATCATATTGCGTATAATGAAGTTGTACAAAGTAATTATATAGGAAACTGTAATAGGTTGAGAAAGGTGTGAATTCCTTCCATTTTCTCTCAGCCATGCCAAAGCTACCAGACAGCAGTAGACGACGCCATCGACAAATTGCTGAACAACAACTTGCTTTCAGTCTGCATGGTGAGTCTTTTTGTCTGTGTCACTTAAGATAGCAAAAAACAGGCCAGTCATCTTCAACCTACTGTGAAGATGAGTGCAGTTTAACTTCCCAGCTTTTTCATCAACTCAAATACAGACACAGTGTTGTTGCTTTTGGGTCATACCTTGCTCAGCCGACGTGTGCTCACGTACCCAGTGTATGACGCTGTAAGAATGCAGGCGTGGTGCTCATGAGGCCTTGGCCCCGTCGTCTACTTTCCATACTAAGTAATGGTTTTACATGCTTTTGTAGATGTTGTGGTACGCAAATAAAAGGTATATTTAACATGCGACATAAGAAAGGAGTGCCATTGCATGGCAGCCACAAAACTTCTGGTAGGAACTCACGATCAGAGATACTCACAAGAGAGAGTGAGGGGTTCCTCACCCTGTCCTCGCACATATTGAGGCGGGGTGAGGTGAAAAAATTCTCGGAAGAATGGTGCCGACATTTCCAGAGAAAAGGGATCGTGGCAAGGTGTAGCGAACATCTAGAAAAAATAATTGAGGTGAGGAAAATTTTGAGGAAAAATAATCAAGTGAGGTGAGGTGCATGGTACTTCTTTACATTTTGCTTGCTGGCCTTCAACGATACTCAGCTTAATTTTGTGTAAAAGATGCTTGTGGTCAGTTTTTGTTTTAGGTTTGTCAGTCCTTAATAAAATATGACTGTAAAGTGTGTTTTGCAGCCTTCCATTATGTAAAGCCCTTACAGGGGCCATTAGTTGTACCGTTCGTCTTTATGCAGATGATTTAGTTTTTTATCAACCTGTGGAAAGTTATGTTGATTGTGTAACTCTACAGTGTAATCTTGATGTGCTTGAAGCATGGTGCATTAGGTGGGCGATGGAAGTAAATGTCGCCAAAATCAAAGTTATGTCAATATCACGAGCGAAAAACATGTTTTATTTTTGATTATGCTTTTCAGAGTATTTGTCTAGAAAGGGTGCAACATTATAAGTATTTGGGTATTTTATAATCACATGATTTGTCCTGGAAATATCATGTTGAGCAGTTGTCTTCAAAGGCTTCCCGCTCATTAGGTTTTTTAAAGTGCACGTTGTATTTATCTCCCCTACATGTAAAATTACTGGCGTACAATTCACTGGTGCGTTCTAAACTTGAGTATGCTGCAGTTGTACGGTCGCCGTATCAACGGTATTTAGTTGATCAACTCGAACTTTTGCAAAACAATGCAGTTAGGTTTATTTTCAATATTAGTGATCGCATGGAGAGCATGACTTCGGTTAAAAAGAGTAACGGGATTCCTTTATTGGCTGCCCGACGTAAAATAATGAGGCTTCTACTTATGTTTAAACTATATCACTGTGGATCCTCATATGTTACCAGTGCCCACTTTGTTTTCAAGTCGTGTTGAACATCCTTTCAAGTTGCAGTCACGTTTAAGCCGCACTGAAGCTGATAAATATTCAACCTTACAGCTTGCCATTTCTGA
>JARGYV010084509.1:4467-18349 GCA_029532675.1 Ornithodoros moubata
CCCCCTTGTGTACGCTAGCTGGAAGTATTGAAGTTCGCGGCACGTGCAGTGTAAGACAAAAATTCTGACTCAGCGGGACAAATGGAAAACGAAAAATGTGAGGAAAATATAGGAGAAGACGGAGGTACCCAGTTCCAGCCTTGACAGAATTTTTCCTAAATTTTTGTCTTACCCTATATAAGGAGTTTCGTCGCACTTTCTGGAGATCCCTTGCACACGTGTGGTGTAGTCGTATAGTACTCGTTAGTCATAGCATCTGTAGCGAGGAGTAGGAAGTCATAAAGATCTGTTGCCTGCAGCTGTGTAACCCCGTACGCGGCGCCTTTTCCCCGACGGCATAAAAATTTCGAGCGCGTAACCCCGTGACAGGCACCCACATACTCTTAGAAAGGAAAAAAAAAAAAAAAAAGGGCAGNAAAAAAAAAAAAAAAAAAGGGCAGTAACCGCCAACACTTCCATTAGTAGCATGTTAGCCCGTTGCCCGCGTCTTTTCCTTTCACTTTATATATATAAGCAAATAGAAAAATGAAGCGCGGACAGCAGTAGTGTGAGAGTAATAGAAAAAAATATTTATTAGGGGCAGCTTGTGGAAATTTAAAAGTCTAGGAACTTTCATACTTCACTTTAGTGTAAATACTAATAGATATTTTTTCTATTACTCTTACACTATTGCTGTCCGCGTTTCATTTTTCTATTTGCTTATATATTTACGCGTCCGTCCGACCTCCTCCTCCACAGTTCTTGCATATATATAGATATATGTATATTTGGCCTTCAGATATAGCTTAATAAAAGAGAACGATGCCAGCTATTGGACAGCACACTTGTTAACAACGTTGTGTTGGTTGTAGCAAAGTTACGAGAGAATCGTTATGTAAATGCCTACAGTAGATAAACGCGCAAATGACATGACTAACTACGTGACGTGTACCCGAACATGTCAAGTCTGCGATCATCTCTACATGTCTACGTATACATATACTTTGTACATCGTCTCATACATCACTGATGAAGCGACGATGAAACGTAAGACACAAGCTGCGTCTTTTGTCCATTTTGGCCCTGTTTGGTCCGGTTTGGGCACCAAAGAAAACGAAATAAACTGATGCATTCAACACCGTGTTGTTTCCCAAGTGGGCGTCGGTTCATTAGAGTTGCTTCCTTGCCTCTTTACGCGTAACAAACCGATGGAACGGAAATCAAAAGGATGGGAAAAACGCACGTGTAAATACAGACTCGTATATGTGCATCCTCGAGTGCCCAGTGCCAAGGTGCTGGGAATGACGCCTCAATACAAGACACATGGTTCCGGGCTCTAGCCATTGTCAGACGACCGTCTTGTTATGGGCAAATGGGCCTTTGATGTGGCTGGTGCCATCTAACGTTGTGGAGACGAAGTGAAGACAGGCCAAAACAATGGAGTAAACACCGGGAATCCAAAGTCTTTCCCTGCCGCTTCGTGGCTTCTTTCGTACCATCTAACGGCATGTTCGCCTTGGAGAACCTGTTCAGTCGGAAGCGCGTCCTTCCCGTTGGTCCAGCCGCCGTCGTTGGGCAGCTAGCTCTTTTTTCCTCCATTGCATGGATGTCGAGGGTGCGACCTTGCAGCCCACCTGTTTTCTCCACGCTGGCGAGCAAAAGTGACGAGGAAAAGGGAGCAGGAAGCGTCGCTTCCGTCCGGGTGGTGGTGTCGGCCTCGCTTCCGGGTCCGGAAGCGCCCCATCCAGGTTACGGGCCTCGTCGCTCTGCCGCCGTCGCCGTACTCACACTCGCCCAACAACCGCCGTCATGGAGTCGGCCATAGTCACAGTGGCCACTTGGTTTGACCGAGCAAGCGATGCTTACAAGGTAAATCATCCTTCTTTGCCTTCTCTGGTTGCCGGCGGTTGACCCTGTGTTTTGCTGTGCAATGTCACTGTCGTCTCAGATGCCGGTGACGCTCACTGTGTGAGCTCCTCCTTTCTTCAGTACGGGGGTTATCGCTCAAGAACCAGCTTCGCTTGCCGCCAATACTCTGTTAACAGTGACTGAACATACTTTCATTATGACGATGTCTCCCTTACCGAGTCTTCGCGTGTGCAAGATTTGCGGATCTAAAATACCGGCTACGCGATAAAGGTGTCTTCATGTGGTTGTCAAACACGGCCATTGCGTACGTAAGAGTTCGTAGAAAGAGCACGTTCGTACTACGCTTTCCGGCTTGAAGTTTGACGGAACTGCTGCTATAATCTGTGACTGGAATTGCCCAAACTCCCATGTTTCTGGTCTCCAAGACGTTGCGCTGCCCTATACTGCGTTGCGCTTTGTCATTTCTCTGAAGGTGGTGGTGGTGGTGGTGTATCGTTAACAGGGGGAGGCGTGCGGTCTGCCTGCCAACTCTGAAGGGTACCAAAGTTTATTTTCACGCTAGGAGAATTACCTTTTCATCGGAATCTGTGCCTTGTGACGTGGTATCGTACGAAGGCTTGTTGTCGTTTGCAAATCACTCAAGAGTGCCCGAAGGACGCTGTCTTGAACCGGCACCGTGCTGAGGTACTCATGACGAGCAACCAGGGACAGTCGAATAATTCTCTATAGTGCTGTTTATTAACCACCTCAGTTCGGACAATGTGGTCAAGGATATCGGAACGGCGTTACCGGTATCTGTGACCTGGGTATCCACGTGTCGTAGCGTAGCGGCACGACCTTGATTTCAGCTGTCATTTTCCGAATTTGATGGCATGCACGGAGTTGCTGGAAGCATGACGGGACCGTTTCATAATCATCTGAAAGAAAAGAGCGTGGTCGTGCATATTGTAGTTGAAAATCTATGATGATTGGAGCATAGTGTCGGGGCGAGCACGCATCAGAGTCGACTGAGCGCTCGATCTAGTAAAGCCTGCTGACTGTTTTGAGCAGTTCCTGTTACGTAATACCATTGCACTGCTTAGTTCGGTACAACCGAAACTGAAGAAGCCAGAGAAAGAAGTAAATTGCATTACATCCGCCTGACTCTATTGCCGCGCATGTTACTTCACGCGTTATCATTTTGCTCCCTCAATGAACGACATTTTCTTTAGCAGAGCGTTTGTTGCGTCTAGTCTTTTGGTTGCTACGAAATTTTTCTTTGGTGTTTCGCCTGCCCGCGAATGCTTCCCGGTAACGAGTTTATTTTCACTGAACTTGTGTAGTATACTCTAACAATCATTGCAGCAAGGAAAACGGCCTTCACTAATGTGTCGGGGGTTCCTGTTCTTCGGGAACATATTGTAGCACAGAGGTGGCTGCCTGGGCATGGAAATGTCGTTTTCTCATTGCCCATGACTGTCTTGAACTTCAATACTTTCGCATCGTCCGTATGTCCTCGCGCGGAACGGCCATTGGCCCCAGTCGCAATCTGCATTTACGACACACGTCTTATCCATTTGTGTTGATAGCTTTTGTGATGCTCATCCTCTCTGTCGAAGTTGCAAGTTCATGTGACTACTGTGCCTTTCGCTTGTAGATTGCCATGTCGTGCAGGCACGTTATCATTGCTGTACGAAAGTCGGATGGTAAACCCCATCTTCTCGACACATACCATTGTAACCTCATCATCTTTATCTTGTTCACCTTTCGACAAGCGATTCGCTCTTAGGCGTGTCTGCATGCATCATTAATATTAGGACGGAATGTTGGCTACGTGCAGCTCGTAGCGTAAGCGACTTACGAACATTTCAAGGTCGTTACATGGTTAATATATGCTTGGATGGGAAAACGTTCATCTGGGAGCTGGGAAAGGGCTGTTGACGTCTAATTGCCGACATCCCGCACGCTAGCGAAGATCGCGTTGCGGACCTCCTCACCTGTAATGTTTGTGGAAGTGAGAGCTGGAGGCAAGGTCTTCGTGTCACCCACCGTCCCGGAATCTGTAAATTTGATGAAATTTGTGGCACGGGACAATGCGTTGCGACTTCCCTGGGTCCGATACATCTACGCTGCTACATTAATCCTGGCACCGCGCATTTCAGAGAGAGAGAGAGAGAAAAAAAAAAAAGTCTGCGGGTAGCCATAGTTTTGCGGCTCCGATCATTCGTTACGTAACACGACTTTAGCTCTTGTTTTTGCCAGACGCGGATTTTTTTGGGTGTAACGTTTTTGGACCGTCATCGTCTGTCTCCGGGGGTCAATAGGGCTTACACCACGGAGAAACCAGTCGTACGCGGAAGCAGGTATGAATGCATCGCCTCTTACAGTTCAATGGCCCTCTTGTATAGCTGCATTCTGTTGGTGTGCCGACGTGGTTTCTTTGGCAAATCCCACAATGTAAGACAGGACTCGGAATACAACGGAAACATTTGTAGTTTCGGCTTCAGAAACAGATTATTTGTTTGGATGTTTGAGTACTCGTGTACTGCCCTGTGCAGTGTACAGTCACTGTTCCACAACGTTTTGGAGCCAAAAGAAATTTTCGTTCTACAGTTTGGTCATACGGGCGATGCCTTCCACGCACTTTATATCTTCTTTTCCTTCTTTTACATCTATTTCCACTAGATATATTGTAGAGCGGTAACCCGTGCACTACTGTACGTACTTAAACTGTGTCAATACTATACTGCAACGTATATGCGCAAGTCTTTTTACTTCGTATGTATTGTCACACGATCGGGCACGTTAAATCTGGTGATATTTTTTATTTTGTGCCCTGACGGGGGATGAGAGTTTCTTCAAGTAACATTGATCGAACGAGGGTTTTTGTCTGAACAGTCGACTGCCATCTGCCGGACTGACCACACCTCTTGCTGAACAGTCGACAAGAGAGGAAAACGAGAGAGGAATTTTCAACTGCATCTCAGTAAGAGCGAGGAAAGCGGTTGAACCGTCGCTTATTGTTCCTGGCACCAATTTGGACGAGCATGGCGCCACTAATGGACGGAGACAGTTGCCAGGCAGGACAGCGTGTGATGTAACTTACTTCCGGCTCCGTTAGCGAACAGCTTACGTAATAAGCTCGGCCATTTCCATAGCAGCTTTTTTTGGCGCCGCCGAGAAGGAAGTGATCAGTGCATCGATTCCGGTGTACCTCCCCCAAGTAGCTGCTTTGCATTGCCCTCACGCCGGGGGAAAGTAGGTCTCCGGGAAAAAACGGAACCAAAACTGTCAGAAAAATGAGTTCATCCTTCGTTTCCGCCTTTTCTTCGCTGCAGAGGTTCAGCGAGTCCGAGGAGTAAACAATGTATTATTAGTTACGTAACGATGTCTCCTCGTGCTTCGCGAGTCCTCGCATCTTTTCCACTCCGAGCTCAAGACGAAAGAGGGGGAAAAGCAGTTAACAAAACGACTGAAATGGAACGCCATCGGCTTATTTTTAAATTTGTATTTAGTTTGCAATACGTCTTGCCAATCAGATATCTGCACTAACGCTCTTGCATGCTAACGACCGCGATTACCATACGGTGCGGAAGTATGAAAAGGCTTATCCGTGCAGGGCTTCAATCGGTTTTCTAGGACTTAGGGAGCGCTTCGTAAAATATACTGGAATCTTCTCCTCACCATGCTAGCTGCAAAGTCCGTCAAGTTTGACGAAGTCTTAGCGTTGAGTACGATAAGGGTGGAATTTCACAAAAGGAAGACACAAGAAGGAAAGTCCGCAAGGGGACACGATGACGTTTGTACGTCGGAACTTGGCATTTTGACGTGGCAGCTGTTCTGTTGTGCGTATAAGAAATTCCCGATTCCCGTGACACTGTAGGGTGAAGTGAGATGCCCCCCAAGGCTCACTGAACCTGTCTGGGTGGCCGGTCTGACCATCTGACTTCACCCTCTTTACTGTTGCACGTGTGGGAACCTTCCCACGAGGCACATTTATACCGGCGTTGTCTTCGAGCTTGTGCAGTGAGGGGCGGAAGTCTTGTCTCAGTGTATGTTACTTGTACTGCTCCGTGCACTGTTGTTCGTAATATTTAGTTTGTGATCGAGCGGCCACCAACAACACTTTGGCTGCCATCAGGAGCGAATGTGTGCAAAATGCAGTAGCCTTTAGTTTTCTATACACCGTCAGGATGTTACTGAAAGCAGTTTTGCGAAATCGCCGATCTACTTTTCGTTCTGAGCTACGTATTTCGATAGATATTATGGCGTCTCTCGAAGGGATGAGGTGACACTCGAACTTCTCTCCTGATTATCCATCGGCGTTATCCAGATTATATCATGATCATGAGATTGACTCGTGTTTCGATCAAGGTGCCCTCTTCGTCCCTTTCTCTTGTTTTTTTTTCTTCAGTAAAGGCATTAAAATTCAAAAATAACCCGAGGTTGGACGCGTGACTCGAAAAATACCGCATTTGGCGTGAGCTCGTCAGGAGAAAAGATGTTCAGGCAAGAGACAGATGATTTGTGTCACTTCTCATGGGGCGTATGAGCTTTATAACTCACGCGTCCAACATCAGACTAGTGTTACTGCTAAATAATGTCACCTATTTTCCCGTTTAGTCACGGTAAAAAAAAGAAAGAAAGAAAGAAAGAAAAACAACCCCTGGCGACTGTCTGGTGCACTCGTAATGAAGTCAGTTCATAAGCATTTTGCTGCCTGTACCAAGCCCCTTCCCCCTATTAGCATATGCAGCGATGTCCTGGCGTTGGACATAGTTCCGGTGGCATGATCCTTTAAGACAGCAGTGGCTGCAGATTGTACACGGGAATGTCTCTGAATTCCATGTACGTTTTTGTATTGCTTGCGCAGCATGGGCGTTATGCGACACGAGGAAAAAATCGCTCAAGCGAGATGCTGTAACATTGACGTCCACTAAACTTCCTTGAATGCGAAGGACTGGCGAAACATTCGAGTTGGGTCAGTCAGGAAGTTTTCGATCTGATCACTTTTCTTTCTCTCCCGGTCTCCCCTCTCGACAAAAGATTTGGAAGACGTTCGAACACAGTATACGAAACGAGGAACATGTTTAATCAATTGACACACCTGACAAGTTGACATACGCTGTTGATTGTCACGTGTATCTGTGTAGACGTAGTTTTAATGCTTCGAGGATATTGACGAACTAGCACCGTTACAAAAATTCTCGTAAGGCCAGGCGCGTCCATGAATAGCGAAGGAAGTGCTCAGTTGTTGCTGACGCAAAGCCGCCAGGACCTTCTTTGAGTGTGTCTAGAATGAAGTCAGGTGGCTCAAGGTGAACATGGATGGGAAAGACATTGAAGGTGGAGATGACGGGAGATTGAAGGTGTCACACGCTGGTTTTCTTTGTTGGAGAACTTGTTGCACTTGACAGTAGATGGCAGACCCCAAGTGCAGTTCTATCCTGGACTTGATTCAGACATGACTGGACAAGAATATGAGTTAAAACATTGGCAAGCATTGATTGTAGCACGGTGTTTCAGCTTCCTATACAGTGTCTAGAAGACGTGTAATTTTCGTTATAATTACTCGCTGAATAAGAGCGCATGAAAGATGTGGCACGCTACTACTTGTAAAAACATTTCTCTCTCTCGTGCAATGGATATGGAATCAGATGAGTAATCTCGCATGAGAAATGGCTACGAGGGATCTCCTCCGGTGCTTGCGTGTACAGTTTTAACAACTAACCTTTACCCAATGTTTACTTGTAAACAAGTCTTTTACTCGCAATGTCTCAAGCTCAATCCTTTAGTCGTATTAATTTTTCA
The DNA here is from genome assembly GCA_029532675.1 of Ornithodoros moubata. NCBI lineage: Eukaryota > Metazoa > Arthropoda > Arachnida > Ixodida > Argasidae > Ornithodoros > Ornithodoros moubata. The sequence continues at coordinate 12,106 of JARGYV010084509.1, forward strand.
TTTTTCTCTTTCTAAATGTTCGTATGTTGTGCCACTCATTACATTCAACCATAGATTGGCGCTCTACGGCCTTTGTTGCTTTTTCGCCATAAAACAAGCAATCATCATCATCCCCCGGTGTTTGTCTTGTATACTACTTTTTCAAACATTGTACCCAGCACTCGAATTCTGAACTTTTTTCTTGGATTACGCGGCAAGGCATATCTCGCATGCATTTCTTATAGTATATTTATGCGTGTGGGAAGCCTCTTTCGTTTCTGTAGAAGCCCCTTGGGAGAGAACGGAAAAGAAAAGTCCCGAGTGCTTTCCTTCAAAAGAGATGTTGGAAGTCGTATTCTTCAAGGTGATGGGTATTGAGAACGTTCCCCGTGTCAAATCAGTCAGTTTGTATTGAAAGATGGTTTCTGCGTCGTCGTATACATTCCTGTCAGCCGAAGCCGTTCGTTCTCTGCAGGTGTTGCTCGCTTGCAGCATCTTTTTTCCCCACAGATACAGCTCACATGTCGGCACGTGCGACATCAGAATTGTCTGGTTCTCTGCTGCCGTTTTCGTTGGTGTTGTGACATGGATGGACTGAGGGGCAAATTGCTCGAAGAACGCCTGATGCCATACCGAAAGGATAGGGCACCACACCGAGAGCAATGCGTTGTCTCCGAAATGGTTAAGAAACTGAGACGGGCGTTTCTCTCCGCCTTGCATGACTTTCTCGGGTGATGCTATCATTGAGTAAACCGTGGCTCACACACACCGCTAGAGATGGCCTCGTCCGAACAGAAACGATTTTGATCGTCGTAGATAGCCGGCAATGACCTACACAGGAAGAAGGCCCAGCCATCTATTTTGATCGACGGTCAGATAGAGAACGACTGTTTGCACGCTGCCAACACTTCTGGCTGTCTCGGGCTATTTGTTGCTCATCAGATTACACCCTTATGTATCTGGCAATCTGCGTCTCACAAGTTGAGCGAACTGTTAATGAGAGACGGATGCAAAGAAGATACCCATGGAGCTTTCCGCTACTTTGCTCTTGAGCGATTCATTATGACTCGTGGCAGCTTTTCAAGTTTCAGTCGTTTTGGAAGGGGAATGGTGTTGGGGGCGCCAGGGAATGTTCGAAGCGTTCCTCTGGATCCCAACACCGTGCACGAGAACCGGGGAACGATTGTCCATCTGTCCAGGGGGCTTAATTGTGTGCCACGAGTAACGACGGGCGGAACGCTCGCTAAGTGCAACACGTGACACATTTCTCGTGACGCACCCAGCGCTCGTTTCGTTATTGTGAACGGGGCTTAATCTATGGAGCTTAGATCTCGTGTTGTGTGTGTCGTTCTGTATTCCCCCATCGTATCCGGGGTTTTGCGTTTCCGTTACCATTACCGTTAATCTATTGCGCCGGCAAAGATCCTTACCGCTCGCTAACTGAACGAGTGGCTCGCCCCACTCGTCAATCGTTAGCGTAAGCAAAAACATGGCGGAAGGCTACTTTGCCTGGAAAATAACTGCAGCTAGACCGCGCACCACGAAAGCACATTCGTCAAGATGGGTTCCAGCTTGACGAAACCGATATTGTGGAGTTATCTCGCCATCCCAGAATCCTGGGACAAGATGGGATTCGCACCCACCACATCGAGTCCAGGTTAAGGTCTACGACACTTTGTTCTGGACTGACCTTGAAGAGAAGTGTGCCCTCATAAGCCTCAACTCGTAAGGGGAATACTCTTACCGCACAGTCGGCCGTAGAATTCGATACCACGACCTCCTAGTCTTTGGCACGCGCCTAGCAACTGCGGTTGGTGACGGAACATTGTTATATGTGTTTTCCTTTGCTATCATGCCGAGAAGCAAAACCTGATGTTCGCGGCCGCTTTGCTGTACTGTCTCCAAGGCAAGCCGCGGAACTGCAAATTAAAGACATCAGTAGATATCTTAGAGTTTGGTACACGTCCAGTCTCATGGGTGCAGGGAAAATGGTGCACTATTCAATTTTGTCCCCCACCCACCCCCGATGGGCAAATGGAGGAGGGGGTCTTTTGTTTGTTTATTATGGGTTGCCGAGTATGGGTACGGGAGGACTTGTTACTACACGTTCGAACCATCAGAGGCGGGTGTAGCATAGAAAGCTAGCATTAGCTGCCTTATCTATGCATTCCTCATTGATCACTTGGCGCCATGCCTGTTTTGAGGCTTACTTTTGCGCAGGGTCCTATGTAACTTAATTATGCAGAAGGGTCGATAACAGTCGTGTCTGTCGGGGGCAAGCACTACGCCGATGCCTTCTAAATTGTGAATCTGTGCCAGCACGTGTGCCACGGTGGTTGCGCAATTGCTGTTTCGTGCCTTGCAACTGAAGGAATTCACAAAAACGCCGCCAGCCTTGCAGATTAAGAAGTGAAACATTTGCTTTCTACGGTATTTGCTCAGTTCGGGGGTACCAGATGGCAGTCTAGTGGAGTCTTGAGTTTGAGCGAAAATAACTTTCACTTAAAGCTTTCTGTGTTCTTTTGTTGTCTTTCGCGTAAGTTAAGCTACGTCTGCGTACGTGTAATTTCAGCTGTAGTGGCGTTTCGGTTACCTTCGTAATATTTTTTTTTCTTTCTTCTGTGCACTATTCCAACATCTCCTCTCCAGTCATAGATACTGCTGTCATAGAAGAGGCGCTGCCTTCCAGGTATGTGTCATGGTTGGCTTCTCTTGCTGAGGAGAGGGCCCTAACACGCCCACGATTTTTCGAGCTAGCTTTCTGTATGTGCTTGAAAGGGGCTCAGTTACCTTTGTCGTGGCACGGTACAGCACAGTACGAGAGGGAGGGGAATTTGCAAAGGGTTATGCCTGTCCCCGATATCTTTCGGCTGCGTTTTCACGTCTTGCAAATTGTGTTAGCGATCGGCGTATCAGTTCGTTCTGTATAAGCCTAGCGTCGAACTTGACCTACTTGGTACCCCGAATACTTGATGAAGACCCGTCACTTGGTCGGCTACGTTTGTTTCCAACCACCCGCTGACCGTGAATTACTGATGAACGACTGTTGCACGAGATCGTCATCTTTCGGTCGTTGTCAGGCGCCAACCTTCAAGGCTCCCATGAGGTCTCCACGGGGAGATGGGAGAGAGAGCGTGTGGTAGTCAGCCTTGGTTTTGAGCGTGGAGAGCACTTTGGATATACTTTGGAGGTCTTCCGGTGAAGGAGTGCGGCTCTCCGTTGTTAGTGATGCCTTTTCTTTTTAGCCCATTGTGCTCTTTTTATTTGAAGGGCTACACTCTGTGTTTCACCTTATATGAAATTAGAAGAAGAAACACAAGTTGATGATTTCTACAGGGGTCGTCTCAGGCATAATAAGAAGCAAAAAAAATAAAAAAAATGCATAGAGTAAGGTTAGAAACAGCTAAAGAAACAAGGAAGCAAACAAATATAAAAAAATGTGTAAATCAATTCATGTGCAGTAATGATTGAGGGTGTGGTCAGCAGTTGCTTTTGGGAAAACAAATAATGAGTGATGTGGCATGATGCCCTCTCTGGTGTCGTTCCTCCATACATAATCGTTTTTGCTGACTAAAGGGTCATTAAAATGAAAAAAAAATTATTGCCTGGTAACGGCACAAACAGGACGATTGACTGTTGCACCATTTGTGACTAAAGCATAACAAAAATCTTAAAATGCAGCTATGTTCTTCTCCTACTTCAAGATAAGTGAAAGGTTAATTATTAACCATCTCCAACAACAAACAAAGCACAAATCTATGCCTTCGAGGCACTTAGTACAGTTATTTATGACGGAACTTTCACTGATGAAGGTAACATGTCAACGGTTCCTATTGCCCCTCTCTTCAGTTTGATGTTACAGCAAATTATCTGGTGTAAGGTATCAACCACGCACAGCATTTTTGGATTTGCTCTACTGTTGAATGGGGCACAATCACAAGGGAGTGTAACTCTATCCTGGACTGGGTGGACTGGACAGGCAGCAGACGTGGCCTCCTAAACATTGTTTTGCTGCACTATGTGTCATCTTTGTCTCTGAGTGGCATATAGCAATTCTTGTACAGAGTATAGATTTGCAAGTTGATATTTTTTCCTCCATGGCTTTTGTTCTCGGAAACTGAAGGGCTACAAGTTTGTTTAATATCATTTCCATTGTTAGTCTGAGTTCAGAGTTTTTGAATTTATCACAAAACTAAAATTGTAACGACACCTTAGGTGTTATGCGAATCTCACGACATGCATCATTGCGAGGCTTGGGAGATTGTATAGGCCATAGAAAGTGCTAAAAGGGGGAGCATTTTTTTTTCTATTTTTAGGCTTTTTTTCAGAGGGGCTTATACCAAGAGATGACATTCATATAAAATTTAACAAACGAGAGTTCTTTTGGCATATAGTTTAATTCTCAAACATTGGTGTTATTAATTCAGTCGGCATTTTAAACCCAGTACTTTATTCCACCACTTTTGTGATGGAGCTCCTTCACCAGGTCTCCTACATCAATGCTATTTTACTAGGACTCTGTGTTGGACAACCCTGTATTATGCACCTACACATTTTGCAGCAGCGATTATGGCGTGGCTATGTGTTGATACAAAGTTATTCCTGCTGTTGCTTTCTGTGCAATGCATTATCATTCTTCTGCGCAAATATGTCAACCATCGATTTGAAATAGGTTTTCCTTATATGCTTATAGCATGATACTTTTTAACATAGCGTAACTGACAGGGACTGGCCACAAAATAACTGGCGTACTAGCTTCATGCACCATTTAGAAATGTTATTGGAAAAATGACACTCCTATTTGTTAGTTGGCTTTTGATGTTTAGCAGAGAAGCTAACTCGTAGTATGTGAGACGGTTGTAGATATCCGAAGTAATTTACAGGATGCTCACGTGTATGTGGAAGAAAAAAAAAATTTTTTAAAGTGATTACATATATTATAGTGAAGGAATGATGGCTGCAAGTGCTGATTTTGTAAGTTTGCAGCCAGATTGTTTGCCCAGACTACAGCCAGAAATGCAGGCCAGAAATGCAGAATGTCAGTTATCGTTCTGATGCTGAAGTTTATTTAATGGGTGGTGCAACCAGTATCTTGTATCAACCAGTAAGTGAAGCACCACAGGTAGAGTATGAATGGTCTATCAGGTGTGTGGCGCAGCATACTCCAGTGTCTTGTGTCTTTCAAGTATACCGTTAATAACCTCTCAGTTCCCAATTCTATTGTAAATAGGCTTAGCTGCAGATAATGCCTCCAAGATGCTTGTTGTTGTGTAACTGTACAAGATGTGCAAGCTGGTGCTGTGATATCTACTCTTTGTTTTTTGTTTTTTTTTTTTCTGCTGGCATGTCCTGAAGGATCCGTGTTTTTTTGTGCTAGATCTACTATTGCTCTGCCTTCTGAATCAATTGTGTGCATCACTGTTGTGTACAGTAAATATGCTCATGAGAAGGTTAATCATTTCTTTGTATTTATTTCTACCTGCATCATGTATGGAGCCTGAAAACATGTTTCAGTTCCGATACTGATCTCATTTGTTTGAATGGTATGCGTATGTGGTATGCATCTTGAGACATGTTGGTAGAGCATGTGCAGTACGCCTTTTTTCCTCCTGTCATTCACAGATATTACTTGTTTCTCTTTTCAGACACTGATCAACATGGCATATTGCTGCCTTATCTTGATTGGCAAGGTTATTCAGAAGCTGGTTTTTGGTGAACTTCGTGTGTCTGAGCAACAAGTAAGTATGTACGCTATGAAATTTCGCTTTCTGCTCTCGGATATTGCACAGGTCGTCACATAAGTCTTCACTCTATGCGAAAGGGCTGCTCTAGTTCTCTAGTTCAGCTATTATTTGTGTTTCACTGTGTTTGTATTTTCCTTCTCTTTTATGGTCGTAATTTCTGCAGCAAAAATTGTGCTTTGTGCTCAGTTGCATAAATAATTGTTAAATTATAGCCATTTGTACAAGCATCCTAAATTGTTGGTTGAATGTACCGTATTTTCCGTACTATAAGTCGCACCTTTGTATAAGTCGCAGTCGCCTAAAATGACCATTTTCTGTGAAAAAAATAAAATAAAAATATACAGAGTGTCCACGCTAAGTGTGAACAGATTTTTCATAAATCGGGTAATTATTATTTTTAAATGCAATTAACGGTGATATGTTCTGTGCAAGAGGGCTCGTTTTTTGAGGCACCAGGCGGCCTCCATTAACGATGTCTTAATTAATTTTCACTAATTAACTTTTTAATTATGAAAGATAGC
>JARGYV010084513.1:0-12611 GCA_029532675.1 Ornithodoros moubata
GGATATCCATTTTCTAATGTTGTATGTATGTTATAGAGATATCCCAACTGGGATGTTGACGTTCGGACCAAATTTGGATATCCAGTGGACATTCGGGGTTGTCTGGGTAGTAACGAGCGCTGTTACAGGGATGCTACTATCTTTTTTGCAGAACTCTTCAGAAGCTAGTGGGCAGTTAGTAATGCATACTGTTATTAGATTCTTACTAATTATTTTCTGGGAGCCAGTAACAGGCTAGTGGACAGTTAGTAACGAGTGCATTTACTAGGTTTTTACTAATTCTTTTCCGGGAACTAGTAACAGGCTAGTGGACAGTTAGTAACGATTGCATTTACTAGGTTTTTACTAATTCTTTTCCGGGAGCTAGTAACAAGCTAGTGAAGAGCTAGTAACGAGTGCATTTACTAGGTTTCCACTAGTTTTTTTCTAAGAGTGTAGACTGCGACACTGGAATCTCGAAGTCAGTGATATTTCACGACCATTAACTTATGTGCAGACTGAGGACGTATCCGAGAGCCCCAACTAGTCCACTCTTTCCCTTTTGTTCATTGACTTATACACACTGTTGATGGAAGAAACTGTTTTTAACAGGACGAGCTGAACACGCGAAAAATGCTTCTCGCACAACTGTCTTCTACTTCATTTCGTCGTACTAGAGTCTTGCAAGATGATGTCTACTACTCTTTGGCAGCTGCTGGCGCCGTGGCGCAGGTGAACAATGTCGTGCGACATTCTCGCTCTTAAAAGGACTGTAAAAGCGTGTAAAGGTTACAGCTCACGTAAAAGGACCCCCGTAAGTGAGCGCAATTAATCAACGGATTGCGGTCTCGCTCACGTTCACAGTTGTTCCATGGAAAGAAGCCCTGACTTGGCTATCAAAAGGACTATAAAGAGAATCCAAACCTAACCAGACACCCTATTGTCCTACGCGATTGCTCGTAACTTGGTTATTGAAGAGGAAACAGGGCCATGAATCCTGCTTATTTACGACTCACACCCCATACAGTGTTAATAAACAACAGCCGATGTGGTTAGACCTCTGGACTGACCCATCTTACAGTTTGCAATACAAACAACAGCCAAAGGTATCAACCTCTTGCGGCACGTGTTCTCTGATCGAGAATATATGTTTCAGTTTAGCAATAATTTTAGTACAAAACATGATCCTTAGACCTTTGAATCCTAATCAAGAGGGGGAGTGACTTCCAGTGGCACAGTCTTTATTAATCAGAAAACCGAATGTACACGCGCATGTTCACCCGCTATATCGAATGTAGTTATTTAGCACCTTCCCAAGCGGCACAGTGTACTGAAGGTCGGGTGCAATAGGGGTGGTCGTCAGTTGTCTTATCTTTTTGTCGCTGTCTTTCTGACGTGCCGCGAACTTCAAAAGCAACCTTGATCCATCCGCTCACCCCTATTGCACCAGAGTTTCAGTACATTGTACCGCTTGGGTTCCTAAACGGTGTATGCCGCGTAGCACATATGGGGACTACGTGAAACATCGTTTTCAACTTTTCGATTTCGCGCTCCTCAGGTAAGCGTTTATTTCCGGCATTCCGGCAGCGTCATCACATGAATCTGGCGAAGCGCACACCACTTTCACGTTAGAATCTGTCGGCGTTCCCCATGACATTGCTTCCGTCGGTGTCATGTGTAAACTTCCTAGAAGATAGTTCGTCGCCCCTTCGCTTGGAAAATTCAACCGCTGATAACGAGGCGACGGTTACAGTGCTGGTGGAGCAATATATTTTATGCCACAACGATCAACCGCAAGCGTCATCCAGTAGAATCCCTGAAGCGGAATGCCAGGTTATACTGCGTAGCCATGTTATCTTTCTTCGCCTTTTCATGGACGAGCTGGGCCTCGTTAAAGGTATGTGCAATTTCCATGGCACCGTAACAGTTGGACGGTTTCCATTAGGGCCGAATCGTCTAGCATCACTTCCGTCAAGGGAGGACAAACAATATTTGTACCCAGCCATTCCACACAAGCCTTAGAAACTTTAGACGAGCTCAGCGTTTCTACCCCCTTGCTGGACGCGTACAATAGCAGCCGCTTGTGGTTCTTACCAGTTGCTTTCGAGGCACCAACAGCGATTCGGGTTTTGACTGCAAGGTACACCTCTATTTTCTTTTTTTTTCTTTGTGCGGTGGATTGGTTTAACGAATCCACTTGTATCAGATGCATTAAATTCGCGATTGGGAAGGCTTGGATATGCTCGCTGTACCGGAAAAATGCCTTGAGTTGCAGTAACGAGCCCCCCTTTTTTTAGTGGTGGCGTGTTCGTTAGCACAGATAAAACACGGTAACGGATATAAATTTTTTTTTCATACCTATTATGCCCTCACCTTAAGGGCACACGGAAGGCCCTATGCTTGCCATGTAAAAAATTCACAGTTCAAGACCCATGTGCTCCTCAGTGACTGAACGCAACCTGACAGCTCTGACACTCTTTGAGGCGTTGATCTTTCTCCAATTTACTCTACCAGAACTACTGTTCTGAGAATTTTACTTATTTTGTGAGTATTTTCTACGTGGAAGCATGTCATAATCTGTGAAAATACTCAAAATACGCTCGTTCCACCACTAATAACGAAAGTTTGTCCCGAATTGGAATGATCGTGCTACACCAATCGGCAAAAGTTTATTGCATTAAATACAAAAAATATAGGAATTGAATGAATGGTTTGAGATACTGGGTCATGAGCTAGGGAAAACAGCATTCTGAGAAATTAGCGAATGAAAGATGAAAACAGAAATAGAAAAGAAGAGAGCACAATTCTTTTATTCACGCATTCTTCAACCTTCAGCAACACGATGCAATAATCTCTTCGAGCACGTTCCCGTCAATAAGAAGAAACCCTGTACCTGCATCACGACACACATCCGTCTCTTCAACCAAAGACACGGACAGTTTCCTTCGAAACGCACAGGTGTTCGAAGCGCTCTCTTCGGCTGTCGGCGTGGCTGGATGGACAGGTGAATCCAGTGAAGAGTCCTGGTCGTGCACACATACCGTGTCTGTTTTTTCATGTCCTGAGGTTTGCTTCACATATTGATTTCCTCGAAATTTGCGTTTCTTGAAAGTTGACTTCGGTTTCGCCATTTTCTTCTTTGTGCATCGGCAACAACAGCATGGACACTGCACGCACGTTTCTGGAAAGGAAACTACTAGACAAACAACTGTAGTATAGCTAGAATCAGTCTTGTTCATTTTCCGCTCCTTGACGGCAAGCAGTTGGAGTGATATCGAAGTTTCTTGCTCGAGAGGTCGTGGCAGGAGGGATGAGTTGCGTGCTGTTCATTCACTGTTTCCCTCGCAATACTAATCTGACCGGAAAGAAAATTTTTAGGGTGAAAGCAGATACCCCAAGATACAAACAGGAACCAAAAACAAAAAATCGATTTTTCAAAAGAATTTGGGTTCCGTGTGTCCTTAAGGCATCCATGCAGAACTTTACCTGTCGTTTCTGCGTCCCACGCCGATTTGAACAATCTTTTACGGTGCATTGTACCGCGTCGGTGATTGTTATACTGCTGCTGCCGCTGCATGGGAATATATATATATATATATATTTGGACGTAACTGCCACGGTGAGATATTGTTAAGATGCAGGAAGAGGGTGGGTACGGCTTTGTCAGCCAAAGCATGAGGCGAGCCAACCAAGCATCCGCAGTCGCGCCCAGGTCTTCTTCCTTGTCTCATTGCAATATACTTCGCAATTGGTACACGAGACCGTCAACGCTGCCGGCACTGTACGAAAGATACAGCTATGACCACGGGGACGAAATGCAAGCTCACCCAGCACTACTCTTGCTGCGTTCATGCTGCCTTGATGTTTTGCGTCACGTCAAACTTTCTTCATTACCAAGTCAAACAACGTCCTCCGTAATCGAAAATGTCGTCTCAACGACAAAAAAGTAGAGAGAACAAAATCATAGCCCCATCATGGTTCGTCCCTCGAGACGTCAACGCCCTATATATCGTGTTCCAGGAAGAGTACGTAAATAAAACGAGGTCACGTAAAAAAAAAAAAAAAAAGAATGCAGGATATGAGGGATTAAGCGGTGCCTTTTACTTTGTTTGGCGTAGTACTATTTTGACGTTGGCCAAACCTCTCGACGAAAGAGGTGGTATTTTGCAATTGGCATCCACGGGCGTCTGAAACTCTGGTCGAACAAATTTTCTGTGCTTGCCTGTGATCGCATTCACTTATAAAACGGGGTTTGCTTCTACTTTTCTTGTGATAGCACTAAGCTTTTTGCTTTCTCGGTGTTTGATGCCGCAACGTGGCCAGAAGTCTCTGGATGTTCTTGTGCGCCTTAGTACATGTCACCAGTCCTGCTGTCCCTGATATAGTCACAGAAGACTTCAAAAATTGCTTTCGACCTGTTGGCGTTTGCTGCTGCCTTCAGCGGCTGTCCTCCAGTGCTCCAATAGACATAGTGTGCTACAATAGTTCATGTTACCGACGACCTTCAAGACAAGGATGAGGGGTCACAGCAGATCACTGAGACACAGAAAAAAGTTTTTTTTTTTATAATTTATTCTGACAAATACACGCTAAACACGAGGAAAGGGACAACTGGTCTGATAAGGGTATGACCACGCCGGGCACTTGAGCGCTACGTGTCCATTGCTGAGTTGCACCAAAGGCGTGGACTACCTGCGGAGGAACTCCGCTTCTCCCAGTGCTACCAGATGTTCTTCGAGGTGGCTTATGACGAGGCCTTGGAGGGAATTGAAGACAGGGTACATATGGCGGGTGCGGCACGTCTACGCCACTGCCCGACACGTCTATAGCCCGCTAGACTGTTGGTATTTCTTTTGAGCAACCGCAGTGAGTTTTCAGTTTCCGCTCACCACTTTTGCACGCAGGATCGACGCTGGTATTTAAGCTCACTAAATCCATGCATCCCATAACTCGAGACGGAGGAATGATTTCGTAACCGGTCATATCTTCTTGCAGTTCATTCACGTTATCATCTCCCTGGAGCCTTAACGGTTTATAATTATAAGCTTTAATGATTTATAATGAGCCTGCTGCTCGGCGTCTGTAATGCGCTGTTTGCACTATTACAGCCATCAGTTTTCAAGGATTAGGAAGCCCAAACATTAAACTACACACGTTACACAAGTAAGACAAAGGAAAGCCGACTTTCCCTCAATTAGGGATCGCGTTTCACTGTTTTACGAAAACGTTTCATGAGACTGCCTCTATATGTTATGAGCATTTTGTTTTTCTTTTTGTTTTGTGCGTGTGTGTGGGGAAGTCTTCATTAGCTGGCAATAATGACGCACTCGTGGTTAATGCACAGCGTTCTCAGAAAGCGATAAGAGTTTTCACGAAATTCGCTCGAAGGATACTGGGCAGCGACATGGTGTGATGGCGCTGTACATGAGGTTCGCGTCAAGGGCAAACTTTGATGGAAACTCCGCACCGCAGTCATGCCGCACCACATCCCATGATTTCGGCAAACAAACGGTTTTTCTGTGTGCTGTAGTTCCGGTGATGCGATACTTCAGGTAAACATTTACGTCACCCGCTGACGTCGCAAAGGTTCACCAGTTCTCATTGGCCTACGAGAGCGTTCTTGTCGCCCACGCCGCGGCCAAGCTGCAGACAAAGACAAGATACACTCTGAATCTTGTCGTTGTAGCTCCCAGTCAGCGTTTCAAGTTATGCCTTTTTTGTTGCATCCTGCGAAATAAGTATGATGTACAGAACGCACAGAAGCAGCTTAGCGCACGTGAAAAGGGACGTACTTACCGCAAAGGGTATGTGGCACATGGAAAAGACGCACAGACAGAATACAACTCAGCTAGCTCGCCACAGCTCAACTATCTGGATGCTTTTACATTTATGTGCTTGCCGTCTGATACTGGATTAAAGCGAGCTTTCTTTAAATGGAGTGAGACTCCTGCTCACGCATTATACGCTACATTGAACGTTAAGTTGAAGCGGCCCAAGCATAAAATGTAGAGTTTATGCTACCTGCTATAAGGTCAGAGTTGGAGAGTGTGGCATAGGAGAAGAGCAACTGTCGGTCGAGGATTATAGAAAAGAGGATACGGGCGAAAAACGGTAACAAAGAATGACACCCGTTATGAAACACAGGATAATATCCTTTATTGATTGTTATTTTTACAGGCGCGTCTGGTGTAACCCTAGTAGCACAATGTACTGAAAGTCAGGTGCATTAGGGGCGGACGGGTTGATCAAGATTGCTTTTGCAGCTTGCGGTATGGAAGACAGGCAGGGATAAACTGATAAGTCGCCTGACGACCACCCCTATTGCACCCGACTTGCACTACATTGTGCTACTAGGGAAAATGGGCGCGATTCTTTCTGAATCAGCCTTATCTTTGCTCTGTAAGGTGATCCACATGACGTGTATTTTCTCCTTTGTATGTGTTTTGTGACACAAATTGGCGACGAGCATATGCAGCCACCAACCAGTGGAAGTGTGTGCATATTATTTTCGTATGTATTTGGGGTACCCGGCATCATTTCAGGAACAGGGCCACACGCTAAATTTTCGTCCAGTCTCTTCGTTGTGTCTCGTTCGTGGACTTAACAGTTCGTGATAAGCGACCATTGTTATCTGGCATGGCAATTTGTTACGACATGCCTCCATGCCCCTTAACGGTGATACCCTGTAAGATGTACTTTACCGGCACATGTTGAGCGTATGTCGTTGAAACAGCGATCCTTCAGTCGCTACCCCATTAGCGAGCAAACGTAACTTTCCCCTACATAAGACTAATTTCTAGTCGACTTCATCGCTAATTAGTCTTTGAGAAACCAGTGTTTGCAGTATATAACATCATGTGACTAGCTCTACGACTATTCGCATAGCTAACTCAGCGGCTACCATTTTAATGCCCCACGTTCACTGAAATCTCGTACCGTGCGTTAACTCAGATATTCGGAAGGCTCATTAAAAGTTGTTTAGCCATGTAACGTAGAATGCGTTGCAGATTCTACTGTACATGCCTCCAATTGGAGTCCTTCTAGGAGTATCTGTCCATGGCAGTTGGGCGGGACTTTCTCAAGTAAATGTGTGGACAGGGCTTCTTATGTGCACCAGTGTTGCGAATTGGAATCCGCGGTTAAGACTCCCCGAATCTGGGTGAATTTGATTCCGGATTTGATTTGGACTGAAATCCTCAACAGGATATTGATTCGGTCTGAATTCGAATTTCCTTTCGAAAAGCAGACTCCTGTACCTGCTGACGTACCGGAAGTTGTGGTCGTATCAATATAATTCGTTCAACGTAATATCTTCTGCGTTTCTGGCGAAAAAAATTCGCAGTGTGCCATTTCAACAATGGTGATTCGAATGGCATAGGTCTTAAACGCGTCGTCAGGAACGAGACTGTTCCTTTAACCCGAGCGAAGTGCACGCTCTTGACTGCGTAGACGCGATGTAGACGATTCACAATCCGCAACTTCTTCCGTATTGTACGTCATCGCTTTTTCTTTCTTTTCTTTTCCGTGCCAAGAAAGTGTAGAAGACTCTTTGTGTTACGTAACGAAGTCTTTCCTTCTCTATCATTACCTATATAGGCGGCCTCAATCCTGGGTGAGCGCCTTCTTTTTCACCGATACCTTTCTTTTTCTCTACTCTGCTCTTGTCGAAACTCCCAAACCGAGATGACTTCCGAAACTGTAAAAGAAACGCAGGCTCTCGCGAGCTTATTTCATCCAAGACTTCATGCGCAAGTAATGATGCCGTCGCAGGGGAAGAACTTATTTTTCTTCGAAATTTGTTCCAGGAATGTGGCACGCCGCGGTCTGGTATCTATCTTGTTCCCTACAGAAGGCTCAGAACGTCACGTGTGAAGACAAATGCAACGAGAGTGTCGAATATGTGTGCATGTTCCCAATATCGTAGGCCGTTCTACCTCAGTCCTTAGCCCATTTGAGATAGCTGCGGCATTTCGGGGTAGACAGCGCCTTGGAACGACTCATAACCTATCGTTTGTGTGTGCGTCTTTCTCTCTTAATTCATTCTTGGAGATAAGATATGGAGATGAGGATATCGGCCCATATCTTTGGTGATCAGTGCGCACTCATATTAGAAATATGAAATACATAACGTTATAAGGAACAAGGCGTGGGTAAGAAGAGCAGTGCGGTGCTACTTTTTCTTTTGCTGTAAGCTAATGCCGTGCGATATCAGAACGGAACACAAATTTTGCCGCACACACTGCCGACACAAAGTTGACGGAATGGCTGCATCAATGTGATACGTCGCCTGATGCTGCCTTTAGCCATCGCATTAACTTTTTCTTTTTCTTTAGTATTTTTCCGCGTGGTATGAAAATGGTTAAAAATCTCGAATAAATCTTCAAAAGGTATATAGAACACATTTTTTAATGTTAAATATGGACGTTTTTTAGAGGTGCCATAAATTCCATTTATTAAAGAGCCCAACAGCCTTCCTTTCCCATAACTACGGACAGCCTCGTCTCTCCCATTTTGCTTCTTCAGATGCTTTGTACGTCTAAAATCCTACTCGGATTATGAAGAATGCGACCGCGAAGAACAGACTATATAAATCATGCCATGGGAACGTCGACATCGGAGTCACCAGACAGTGTTATAAAGGCCATTGTACCTTGGAAATAGACATCTTTCGTCGCGTGTGTGATCTGAGCCCTTCACATTATTGGCGCTGCATTGTTCGTTCTAGACGACATAGCTACGGCTGCATTCGAAGCGCAGAATTAGTCGCAGATCCCATGGTGTAAAAACATCTACATACACTCATCCTCCACCATTCCCCAGGAAAATCCTGTCGGCGCCCGTCGAAAACGGCATCTTCATCTCCTTGTCTGCCATTTTAAGGCAAATTATTATCGAAATATATTGGTGACGTTAATACAACGGTTTCGGTTGCAAAAGTCATCTCCTGTCACTGATTGAACTCTGGAGCACGAGATTTTGATTGTGGTTAACTTCATCAGAGGCACACGGTTAACTTAGTTTTGTTTCAACCGAAAAAAAGAGTTGTTCATTGTAGGAGTAATAGATTTATCGTCTCATCTATCGTTGTACTGCGAAATAATTTCAGCCCAATGGAATGGGGGTGCTCAGGGGATCCACAGAGCGCGGAAATGTTCAACATTTTTCGTGCCGTGCGATCCTTAAATGGTCTTTTGTACCAAATACAAAATCAAAGAGTGAACTCGTTCATTGCTATGTTTGTTAACGGAGTTCGATCTAGAAGTCTGTATGCGTGAAAGATGATCTAGAAGACCTGCTGGAGGCTGCTTGCTGTGGGAGGCGTTGAATTTATAAAACGGTCCAGCACGTTCGAAAACATTGAAGCCACAGTAGAATTCTTCGACTTCAACTCAGATAAGAACTGGAAAACCTTCTAAAATAGCACTGAAAATAATATTGAATAATGAGGGGATATTTGGAAAAAGCACCGGTTTTCCTGATTAGAAGTTGCGAGGGTGTCTAAAAGCTGAAAGGGTTGTCATGTGGTACACGATTATATACGTTACTTATAAGACATGGAAACTCCTTACAAGACATGGCTGGGCTACGGTCTTTATAACTTAGTAATACTAACNAAAAAAAAAAAAAAAAAGACAAGCGGAAGGGGGACAAACTGAAGCCTGGGCATGTTCGTTTTTGACCATGACACAGTGTAGAGATGTTTACTGAAGTTTGCGAGAGGGTTTGCCGTGTTACCTACCAGCATACCCTTCTTCGGGTAGTCCTATTCGCGCAGTGCAGGGCTACGAAGTAGGAGCGTACCCCGGCGAAGTGGAAGATGCAATGTTGCCTAATGACTTCGAACGGCAATATACAGGCTGTGAGTTTCACAACATTTCTCAGATTTGACGAAAAGCGCAAGTCACGTCGTGATTCGTAGAAAAAAATACCCGGTGACTGTAGTTTAATATGCTCAAAGATACTCGAAATATGTTTTAGGAAGAAGACCAAAATAAGTCCATAAAGACCCAAGATCGAAGATGGCAATTGAGTATGCTCAATGCACGTCTATTTGCGAAGACAGCCAAGTGTTATCATCCAAATGCTTTGCAGGAGTCACCAAAGCTGAATCTTGCGCTTGGAAGGGGGACGTTGACTACAGTTCAAGGCTTTCTGTAGCTCCACGAACACTGAAGACATTCAACTATCCCTGCCGACTTCCCTTCTCTACATCGCCCTGTCCGTGCTGTTGCAAACATCCAGGGATCTTGCGACACTAATCGGATTATGGAACCACAGTAGCCTTGAGATCTTCTATTGCTGGTGGAAATGTGAAGAAATGCAGACGTGCGTAAGAAATTGCTTACGCCTCTGGAAAATTGTTCTTACCATGGGAAATCACGAAGAACTTGAGTCATGCTTACGACACCGTGAAATACAAGAGCAAACGCGTTTTGTTCATGAGAAGAAGGGCTATTCTGGGACTTTTCTTTGCTCTGTTCGTACTAATGACCTAATTAAATTGATCGCTGCCGTATTTCACCACATTGCATGGTGGATGAGTGGGTTACGCTGCAATGATAACGATTCGGAAGGTTCAGTTACACACGACTACATGGCAGAGCATTGGCTTATGTCATGTTATTGTTTTCGCATCTTTACCTGCACGAAGGAAACAAGAAAAATAGCAGCTTCTCTTACTCTTGATGACAGCAGAGCCTTTTTTTCCAAGACCTTCATTCTATTTCATTCCCCTTTCTTGATAATAAGAGTATGCCAAAGAGGAAACGGACAACCCGTGGAGGAATTGGCTTTACACTGTTTGTACTTCGCGCTGAGTGGTCCTTCGACGTATAAGTCCTATTGAGCGTGAACTTGTCTTGGAACGCTCTGTGGAAATTCGGGTTACGCAATGTTTAATCAAGCTCTCGCATCCAAGCATCGCGTGAACGACAGCACACGGCAGGCGCAATCAAACTCTGCGGGAGCCCTAAAAAAGGCCATTTATTCCGCGAAAGCCGCATTGAATTTGCAAAGTGTGCACGCTGCATATGCAAAGCTCTATTGGGGACCTTTTTTGTACCTAGTGAATGGGTTAGGTCGCAGGCTGTGGAACTGAATTGCTCTCTTGGGTTCTCACCTTACTTTCCGCTTCATTACCAGAAATGCAACTCCCCTTGAACGAAAATGATTTCCAGGAACTATTAAGCAGAAGTAATTAAAGCTACGAAATAAAATGAATTCAGTCAGATTATTTCATGAGCAGTTGGCATAAATATGCTGCACTGTGCCTGTAGCTTGTAACGTCCTCCGAGTCAATCAAAATGCAGTGGATGCTGTATTCAACATGTGAAACATGACACCACAGGAACAGACAAACCCCACGCGTAACATAGGTATATTACCATTACCCTTATGAAGCATATCGTGGATGCATGTCCAAAGTACCGGCAACGGAGACAACAGCCTCAGGCGTCCTTAGACCAACAGGACGAAACATCTTTTGGGCCCGAGGACAGCAGCACTTGCCTCGAATGCAGTTCTGGAGTTGATGGTGAACACTGACCTTCACTGATGTCTTTTTTATAGTGCGTGGGATTGTGCACCGTTGCACTGACTGAATGCGCGCACACGTGTGCTTTCCCTCCACTGAAATGATTCATACTGACTATTACTTTGTCTCTTTTCACTACTCACGTTAGTTGGAGCTGCCGGACTTCCCCCTGAACACCGCAATCTCCAAACTGTTATTTTTGTACTTCAGTGGTAAGGTTCAAAGTACCAGCTCAATTACGCATACCACGTACGGCGACATTGGTCTCCACATATCAGATGAAGCGTCGCTTTATGATAGAGTTCGCCTCTAAAAAATAAGAAGGTTTCAGGAACACTGAAAGGAATCTAATTTACTGGCTCAGGCCTTAGCCATTTTTGATTAGACACTGTACGTCGCTTATGACGCACAAGGCCACAAGTCGCTCGAAACAATCCAGATCCGGTCCCAGGAGTGCTCGCCGCCCACGCTCAGTTCGCCCCCTTGGAGGTCGTGCTCCCTCATTGCCTTTACGCTTCTCAAACCACCCAGGGGAGAATTATGAGAAGTGAACAAAACGCTCGTTTGTTGCGACTCAGAACAGCACGGAGAGATTGAAACACTTTCTAATGATTCTTCAACTCCCATGGGTACGTGTGAGTTCTCTGACTTTGAAGAGAATTGTGAGGACATACACCCATGACCATACGAAGAAAACCCAAGAAAAGAAACAAAGAAAGAAGATCCCTCACAGCATAGCCGGTCATGGTCCGTTCGGCCATGCCAGTGATGAAAGAAAGAAAGAAAGAAAAAACAAACAAACAATAAAAGCATAAAATAGACGCCTTCCTCGAATAGAATCATTCCCACTTCTGTGCTTTTGTTTCCTTCCTTTTGCTTGATAATATTATCTTTATAATATCTTACGATGCTGAGCATAAACTTCACTACTATGTCTAAAAATTACTACCTTTAACTGGCGTAATTCACGAAAATGAAGGGTCACAATAATTGCGGTGTAATAGCATCATAGTTTATACTCAAAGAGCACGGAGAGTTAAGGATACCGATGGACTTGATTCTGCTTCACGACCATTTCGTCACGAACAATGCAAAACGG
>JARGYV010084516.1:0-12363 GCA_029532675.1 Ornithodoros moubata
GTCAGTGCCACAGTACAAATGAGCAAAGGGAGGTGTTTCACGAACACCACACGCGATACTCGCATGAATCGACGTGTCGAAACTCACGGCGAAACCCATACCTGGCACTGCGTTGTCGTCTGCTTCTACACCTTCTTCCATCATATAGTGCCCTCGCATGGTTACAGGAGGACTTTCAGCGCGAGGAGGTTGGGTACGGAGCCTCTTATGTGATAACACAACGCCAAAATGACAGAAAGGCGGCCCGTTGAGAGAAGTGGGTCCAGACGAACACGGGGCACATACCCACGCGTACGAATGCTTCGCGTCCTCACAAAATGCTTCGCGGAGGCGCCGCCAGGTGGCGACTCCGAAAGATCTCGCCGCGAATAGACAAGCAGCTACTTTGTATGAACAATGCTAGAATGCAATTACTATTGACTTTTCAGTATCTTCTGGAAGACATCACTGGATGCCATGGCTGCTGTGGCATTCAATGCTGATATGGACAGCATCAAAGATCCGAATAATCGTTCTTGAGCAACTATTTCAACCTTTTTGGAGGGAATGCCGGATGGAAGACGACGCTCTACTGTACGTTGTTATTCAACTTCATTTGCTGCTGACCACCTACACTCTAAAAACAGAACTTCACCGCATAACGCGGCAAAGACCAATCGCTATTCCGAATGATACCTTTCAACGACGCCACTTGCTGAAACAGTGGGCGTACGCCCACCGTTTCCAGCAGCTTGGGTCCGTAAAAGACGTCATTCGGAACAGCGATTCGTCATCGCCGTGTTATGCGGTGAAATTCAGTTTTTAGAGTGTATGCTTGATGGTGCTGGAAACCATGAGCGAGCAGAACGACGAATCACGGACAGCTCTCGTGTGCCGGTTTTTATCGGCTGAAGTTCGTGATGGGGGAAGATGGTGTGCCACATGTCGTCTGTGTGCCGTGCTTTTTGCCGTCCAAGCTCAGGTTTTATGTGCTTTTCTTTTTTGTATATAGATACCGGAAAGTAGTTAAGATAGTTAGTATAGTTAGTAAAGTAGTTAAGTTATAGATACCGGAAAAACACTTGTGCAGTGCATAAGTGTCACAAAGAAGGCGTACGCCCACCGTTTTCAACAAGTGGCGTCGTTGAAAGGTATCATTCGAAATAGCGATTGGTCATTGCCGTGTTATGCGGTGATGTTCTGTTTTTAGAGTGTATGCAAGGTGTCTCAACAGAGTTATTCTGACACGCACTCGAAAAGAACGGCATGGGTCCACGACACGCGCCCTAGAATTGCTGCCATCGTCTGCAATATTGAAACATTTGGCATTGACTTCAGGTGTATTCAGCAGTGTTTTTCGCTGTCTAGGGAGTAAATGAATAATCCCTACTATGTAATGAGTATAAGATGGTTATAGATTCAAGTATCAAGTTTTTAATGGTTAGCTTGGCACAGCGGTTTCGAGATTGATACACCAGCTGTTGGAAATAATATTCTTAATTTATTTCTTGCTCCAATTTCAGTCAAAATGCCGCGTCTCTTCAAGCTCTTCAGAATGTCCATCTTCACCAAGGAATATGTGGAGAAAATTGAAGTTTTTATAAAGCGTATCATCGAAGAACGGATGAAGAGCCAGACTGTAAGTATAAGACATCACACAAGTTGTTGTAAATAGTACCGCCGCTTGGACTTCTGATCAGGGTTGCGAAATTATTGGGCAACATCATCATACAGCGCTTCCCGGAAGAAAGTAGTGCCTGCTGAGCTGTTGATAGCGACGTTTCAGTCTTCTAGGCCACTGTAGCGACGTGTCGGGCGAGGGGTGTCGCACTGTTACTTTCCCTTCGGATTGCGTGGGAAAAAGTAGTGCGCTTAGCCCCAGCCGTCAAACAGTATGGTATATTTCAGTGCTTAGGTTTGCTGAAAACCTTATGGGTGGAGCATGGTTGGAAAAGATAAGCTTGTCCAAGTATGCTCCTGCCATAGGGTTTTCAACAAATCTAAACACTGGAAGATACCATTCTGTTTGGCGGTTGGCGCTAAGTGCACCATCTTTTTCCCACGCAAACCCAAGAGAAAATAACAGTGTGAGAGCCGTATTTTCTGCTTCGCACTAGTGGTGAGCGTATTATACAACAAGCCTAAGTGGAACACAGCTCCCAGGATGGGTTCATTTTCAGCAATGGCTGGTTCCGATAGGAAAAACTGATTACCTACGCTTTTCCAACAGACCTCCACCGCATTACACGGTGATGACCAATCGCCATTCTGAATGCAGTGCATAAACGTCACAGAAATGACGTACGGTAACTGATTGCCACCAATCGTTTTAGTGTATGATATAATTCAAAATGTCGGTTAGCCGTGACCGTGTTATGTATGAGCTTCTGTTTTAAGACTGTACGGCAAACTACGCTTTCGAGAACGAAAGGATTAAACGGAGTATGTTATCAATTTCTAGCAATCTCATTTACAGAAAATGGATGACCAGCTCCAAATATTTCTGGATGCACTGGACACCGAAAGGGCCACAGAGAAAAGCGGAGATATATCGGAGAGTTTGGCTACAGGGAAAAGTAGGTGCTTCCACGATCCGTCAGTATAGCCAGTTATTGTCCATTGGGTTTGCGTGGGAAAAAGTAGTGCACTTAGCGCCAACCGTTAAACAGAATTATATCTTCCAGTGCTTAGATTTGTTGAAAACCTTATGGGAGGAGCATACTAGGACAGGATAAGATGGTCAAGTATGCTTCTTGGTACTATCGAGTAGATCTGGGGAACAGAAAAGAAACGTGCAATCTCAATCGGCGAATTCCGGAAGACGGAGTTCAAGCATTTAACCTGGCTGTATCCAGTGAAAGTTCCGCAGCGAGCGGATATATAACCCGTTTACACCCGAGAGAGAGAGTGAAGAAAAATACCAGCCAATATTACTCGCCGAATCATTTAAAAAGTAACGTGGTCAGGCCCAATACATGTGCGTTTGACGACGTATTAACGACAGTGTTCGTTTGGAAATATTGACTTAATAATTTCTCGTCTTTTATGGTTGGACCCCAACTAGATTACGCCATGAATGTTGCAAGAACTACGTGGTCGTTTGTGCGTAACTTTTTCCACACACCAGTTGTCTAACACCCACTTTATGCAGTGATTACTACATACTTTCCCAAAACGGCAATACGAACTCGCTTCTGCTTGCAACGGCGAGAAACAGAACACTTGCATAACTTAGAAAGCCAATTTACTTACCAAGCGGTGTGCTCTGTGTTTCTTGTACGCTTTCAATCAGCCTGTACGTTCGTTTTGCCAGGCGTTTCATCCTACCAAAAACTGAAGGCAGCTGTAGCTCTGTTCCGTTTCCTATAAGTGCGACTCACAAATATAAGTGGTGGAAACACGAAGAAAAAAATAGAAATTAAGTGCAGAGTCACGATCATGCACGCTGCAGTATGCGACGCAGTAGAATTCTCGATCACACGCCCGTTAACTTCGTCTCGCCAGTATCAACCCACCAAGCGTGCTCATACATAGCACCCACAGACGTTGCAGGGACGGTCTCGTAGAAGACGACCTTTTTAAGACCAATGCCATTTGAATCGCCATTGTCGAAAATGGCACTCTGCGAATTCTTTTCGCCAGAAACGCAGCAGATATTAATTAAGCCAATTAAATTGATACGACGACAACATCAGTCACGTCAGCAGGTACAGGACTCTGCTATTGGACGGAAAGAGCAGCGAATTGAGGCAATAAAAGCAGATGACGGCGCTCCGGGTCTCATTCAAATTTTAGTCTGAACATTCGCCGGCAAGAAAGGCGAGCGCTGTAATCGTGCGTGCTAGCCAATCACAAGGGCGGGAGAGTCCGCATTTCCCGCCACTTTCTGGTGACGTCACCAGATGGCATTTCCTTTAGGTAAGAAAAGAGGGAGATGATAAATACACGTGACATCCATCGTCTGCATCATCTACTATTTTGCTAAATTTCTTGAAAACTATTGAGCTCCTGCCGATGGGCTTTCGATGCGGTCTTACATTAGTACCAACGATTCTTATCTCACTAAAGTTTTGAAATCGACCTTTCACTCTAAAAAACAGAACTTCACCGCATAACAAGGCAATGATTAATCGCCGTTCCGAATGATACCTTTCAACGACGCCACTTGTTGAAAACGGTCTGAAAACGGTGGGCGTACGCCTTTTTTGTGACACTTATGCACTGCATAAGTGTCACAAAAAAAGGCATACGGCCAAAGCAAATTTTCCAGCAGATAGGGTCAGTAAAAGATATCATTCGAAATAGCGATTGGTCATTGCTGTGTTATGCGGTGAAGTTCTGTTTTTAGTGTGTTTTGTACGAGACTGACCCTTTATGAAACGCATGCGCAAGCTATCCAGCCAATCATGAACATTAACGGTTCGCGCGTGCGCGCTGTTCTCTCCTGCACGTGCAAACGGAAACGTGAAACGGGACTGGTTACAAACAAGTTACTGGTTGCAAACAAACAAAAAGTTACAAACAAAATGTATATGGCGCGATGCGTCATGTACACAAAAACATTCTCTCCTTTTCGCCGCCGCTTGCGGTACAAGTTTCGTATGTAGCCTATTAACCTACGTTTGTTTTTGCGAAAAGTATACTACTAAAATGTATTACTACATCAAAACCGGAAACCAATATTAACACCGGCATTATCGTATTTCGAATTAACCATAATCCTCATGCCTCTCTAGAACGTAACAAGTGGTCTTTCCGCTCTCTAGGCCTCAACATCGACGACGTTGTTGCTCAGGTGCTCATCCTCCTTCTGGGCGGAACTGATACAGTAGCCGCGACACTGCTGTACGTAAAATATATCTTGGCATTACATCCGGAATGTCAAGAAAAGGTCATCCAGGAGATTGACCGCATCGTTGGAAAAGTAAGGTCTTCACCAGGCTGTGTATGAGGTGTCCGTGTTTGCTTCTCAAGTTCAAAAAGTTGTCGCTGACGTCATACAGTGATCACAAAGCAGCCCACTGGCTGCGTTTCCCGTTGTAACGCAAATGACCAAGGATACCATTCAATTTCCTTGCCACCCTGTCCCAATGCCTTTACATTCCCCGCCAATGACGCCTAGAGGTGTTTTGCCTTAACTTGTGCTCAAGTGAATTTGTGGGTTTCGCTTGCTGCTCTTTGTATACATATTTCGTTGTTATTTGGTACACAGGTAAAGTAGCAGCCTTCTCATAAAAGTAAGGCACTGCTGATGCTCATGTTAATGATAATACGAAGAGGATAATGGAAGAAATATGGGAAAGAATGAGGTGTTGGTTGACAACAGTACAACAAGACTTTATGTTCAGACCCTTCTGATGTCAAATGTGTTTCCCATCCAGCACCTCTGCCATAAAGCCTTCGCTTGGCCTTTCTGCCCTTCACATTCGCCGGAAGTATTCTCACTTCTGCTTATTTCATGAATTCTACCTTTCCGAACTACCTCGTCCTAGCCTCTTGACCCAAGCGAATGACAAGTCTCCTCAGCATGATAACTCTGCATTCAAACTCGAGCGACTATCATGTAGTACGTCTCAGGTCGCCCATTCTTTTTCCTCCCGCAAGCTATCATCGAATGGAATGGCCCTCCACACCCGTTATGCGAAAGCTGTGATCACTTCACGCTCAAAACGTTAGCATCACTTGGGGTGTACTCTTACGTTGTGCCATTTTTAGTGTTGCTTTGTTTATATTCCTGCTTTTTTTCTCCCTCTCTCTTTCTTTATTTTGTTTTGTGTTTTCTTTTATATATATCCCCCTCATTAACATCGCTAACGGACCTTTGAAGTATTCTTATAAATAGATAAATACAAAAGCCGAGCATCAGGATTATAGATTCTCGCAAGGACAATGGTCTCCTGCACTTTAAAAACGGAACTTCACTGAATAACACGTCGAAAACCAATCCCCAGTCAGAATGATATGGTTCACCCACAGAATTCGTCAGAAACGGTGGGCGTGCGCCTCTTTGTGTCCCCTAACTTATCTGTACAAGTAACACACAAAGGTGATGCGGTGAAGCGCACTGGAAGCTCTGTTATGTCCAATTGTTGAAACGCTGGATGTTTTAACAACGCTTGCATTCTCCGCAGGATGAAGTAATTTACGAGAAGCTGCAGTCGCTTACTTACTTGGATGCTGTGATCAACGAAACGCTCCGCATCTACACGCCAGACTCTTTGTAAGGAGTACTACTGGATTTAAGTTTTGCTTTTTACACGTGACATAGTTTCGGCAGTGTAAACCACGCTATACAATCGGACAGACTCATTTTCGCAAATAGTCATTTATTAACCATTATAACGCAGACGTTGGGTCCCCTGTAGCAGTATGCCACTAGTACTTTCGCAGCCTTTCTTCACTCACGCACACTAAAGGCTTCAACATCGCAAAATATCTCTGGATCTCATTACAAAGAGTAACTAAACTACCCTAGTTTCTCGAGCACTACAGGAGATCGATTGCCATGTGGACAGAGAGCGTTATATTGAATGGCGGCGCAAACCGTCGAATGATAATCTTGGTGTACTATATCTTGCTAATCTTGGAGAAATTGGGTGTACTATAGCACATGACGTGCAGTATAGACACTAGGCGTCTGAGAGTTCTAAGACACGTTCAGAGACATTCTAAGACAGTACAAGTGCAGCGCAACACAGACGTTAAAAGCCTGTTCACAATATTGCCTTTACGGTTGCTCTTGCTTCATGAACGGCAGTCGGTCGCCATGGCAGCGGCGAGACGCGTTCCGGAAGACCCGTCCCCGAAGGAGTAAGAGTTTAGTAAACCTCAACTTCTTAAAAGAGCACTAAACTGCTTAGAGGGCTGTGGTTTGCCACCTCTATACATTCGAATTCCTGTGAAACACTAAATATTGAAATCTGGGGCTTGCAAACGATGTATTCGGCGAGTAATCACAAAAAACGTCGCGCACTATTTCTCGAACAAAAATAGAAAGTGAACGATAAAGTTCCTATTACTTTCTGTTGGATGAAGTTGCGACTAGTTCAACAGTACCTGTGACCGAGTGGGCTAAAGCGTCACCTGTTTCATACATGAACTGGGAGGCGGCGCGTTCGAATCCTACTGCCGGCTGCGCTCTCTGGGTTGCTTCCTGGGTTCAGCTCAGTCTTTCCAAACGTACCTTGACACAGTTCTCCTTGAAGTCGACCCAGGACGCACACCAACACCCCAGTCTCACCCTCCTTTCTGCTGTCTTATATCCCTCTATCCCCGTTTGTACGCTGCTCGTGGCCATCGTGAGAATTGAACACAAGACCTTCGTTTTTAAATCCGTGTTAGCGCCGCAGCTCAACTATAATTTCAGTGAGGGCAGAACATATTCCGATCAGATTGAACAGGCAGGCAGACTGGGCTTCTTGTCATTCTTTCGATTAGAGCAGCTGGCAACTACGTCCCTCGGTGTTCAGAAAGATTCTAGCTCTTTGGGGTCCCTTCTCGATCGATCAACTTGCAGACTTCACAAATCACCAGCTTCCAACCTTTTACAGCTGGAAAGCAGATCCCTTGTCCAGCGGGATCGATGCTCTCACCAACGATTGGAGTGACCAAGCCAAATACGCTTTTTCCCCCTTCGCTATGATAGGCCGGTGTCTACAGAAGCTTTGGACCTCCAATATAACCCTATCCATAGACACCCCAATCTGGCACTCTCAACCACGGTACCCCCGCTTATTCAACTAGCGGTAGATCATCCTCAGCTTTTACCCCACTCGGAGGATCTGTTAACAGACAACTCTGGTCTTGTCTTGGTCACCCTTTATTTCCAAAGGTGGTCTTCTACTAGCAGTGTGGAAGGTATCCAACAACGTTGCAGAACAGACAAGATTTCGCAGTTTGCTTCCAATCGTATCCAAGCAGCCTGGAGACTAAACACTAGAGCAGTCTACACCCCATGATGGAAAAGATTGATCCATTTCCTCCCTCTGTAGTTAGTTTCATAAACTTCCTAGCATCCCTTCATGAGCAAGGTTTAACCTATCGAACAATAGTGTGCTATCGGTCTGCAATTTCACTTTCTGCAAAGGGTACAGGAAGCCGGTGGCAGAAGCCTAGGCTGTTTGCTGGTGAACAAACTACTGAAGGGGATATTTAACACGTCCCCACCTTCGGCGAGGCACTCTGAACTGTGGCCAGTTTCAAATGTATCTGCGTACTTGCCAACCTTGGGAGATAGCTCTTCTCTATCCTTGACTTCTCTGTCGTACAAACTGGCAATGCTGCTAGCTTTGTCTACAGCAGGCAGGGCAGCAGATCCCTCACTACTATCCTCTCGAGCTCTTTCAAAGACTCTGGAGGGATGTACTCTTGCGGTGACAGCAGTTAGTAAAACGTCCAGGCCAGGGCGTCACTGCAGTTCATTACTCATTCCAACTGTGTCCCCAGACAGTCGTCTGTGCCCCGTATCCTGCTTGAATCTCTGCTTGACGAAGACGGAACACCTGCGTGGTGATATATCTCAACCCTTGATCTCCTCACGTCGACCTCACAGAGCAGCAGTCAGGGACACAATCGCACATGGTTGAAACGTGTTCTTCAGCCATCAGGCGCAGACACTCATCATTTCATTGCTCATTCTACTCGAGCAGCCGCCACCTCAGCCTGCCTGCTGAGCTGCCTCAGCTTCAACTGCGCCTGTCTTGTTTGGGGTCTGCGCCTGTCTTGTCGGGTCGGGTCTGTGTCGGGTCGAGTCAGACGAAGAGGCATGATAAGTGGGGAAGGAGAGACCCAGTGTTGCTCTTCTCTATCTTTGAAAGCGGCTAACTTTGGCGGGATCTATAGTTGAGCTGCGGCGCTAACACGGAATGAAAAACAAAAAAGTTTTTGTTCAATGCTCACGATTTTTCCTGACCCATAATTAACAAACCGATATCTGGTTAACGTACTTTAATGTTTGCAGATTCCTTCCCGAAAACAAGGAGCATCTTCGCCCCTACACATTTTTCGCCTTCGGTGCTGGTCCCCGCAACTGCATCGGCATTCGTCAAGCGATGATTCAGTTGAAGATTTTCCTGGTCTACATATACCAGCACGTGAAGCTTGAGCGCTGCAGCGAAACAATAGTAAGCCTACATGTTCCTGTGCCAGGTGAATTATTTCACATTCCACACTATAGCTGAAGCAGCCTCATGCACAGGGTGCATATTGTGAAGCAAAGGTCCTGTTCCGTGCACGGTGTCGGCTGAGCTTGGAGACACATATGTGCACTTGTCATCTGTGGAGTGCAACCAATTTCGATGCTACAAATGCTAGTTTTAACCGACCTTTCAACTAACGCAGGAGCATCTGGACCTCAAGCCCGGCTTGCTTCTCCGTGAATTGCGTCGTCCTATCAAGCTCGCTGTAGTACGACGCTAGAGCCATTCTGCAACTTGGAGGCTACGGTTGTTCCTGCCGGATTTCTTCACATCTTTCTAATCTGCAGATAACTTGGTAACAGAAAAGCTCGAGTGTCGTGTGCCATACCGTAGCGTTTCTCGGATACAGCGCACTTCTGTTGCGAGCATTGCTTCCGAGCAGAATGAGCAGCAGAATGTCGTCACAGTCCGTGCACAATTTTTGGCAACAATTTAGCGAGTTCATGGCTTAAATTTTAGACTTCCTCTATTGCACACGTAGGAGGGTGTAGATGTCTTCTATGTCTGCAGTGTCGACACAACGCACGGCTCTTTAGCTTGATGAACCACTTTAAGGGTGACCACATTTAAAGCCGCACCTCTAACTAAGAAATACTTCGTAAATGTGTTAAAAATAGATTTCAACTTAAAGTTTCTAATCCTCCATCTGTGTCTTCTGAAGCAGTAAATGATTCTAGCGCATGGGCATCTCATTCTGGAACCGCTGGGGACTTTTCTTCAGCGGGAACTCTCGTCAGCAACCTGTTGCCTCGAACGTCGTACTCTTTTGGCGGGCAGCGCGTGCCGTGAAGCTTTCGTATTTTTATATGTGATCTATTAATGTTTACGACGGCGAAATTTCGCTTCCGAGCAATGTATCGAGCAAGACGCGTACGTTGAATGACCATGTCCATGCCAAATTATGAAGACACAGCCCGCGTACATCGAAAATACAGGTTATAGGCAATATAAAAATATAAATTAAATTAACGTTACTGATTGTTGAGGAACGAACTTTTCTCCTTCATCGCAATAGCTTAGTAATTTAAGGGAACTGTGCTGTATTAATGTTGCCAGTATCTCAACGTACAACAACGTCTCATGTTACCATCAAGCCACAGATAAGACTCTAGCAGAAACCGGCATCTTTCTTTTTTTTTAAATTTGATTGCGAATATTGAAATCCTCCCGACCGTAGTGATCCGATACATCTAAAAAGAGAAAAAAACATGAGGCACTCGCAGGATTGGTGGACGACTCATTAAATGAGTGAAAAAAATTGCATTGAAGTCGTAGATTATCCGCATTGAATTTTATGAATATTAAATATATGTAATTAATGTGCGACGTGTACAGCATGCATGACATTCTTATAAGTCCTACAAAGGAATAAATATATACCAAATATATACAACCTTCCGTGAAGGAGTAACATAACACCTTATATGGAACGACCTAGGAGCAGGATAATTACTCCTTATAAGTGATCGAAATGGCACGTTGCGTTCTTACAATGTATGAGTGGGTCGTTTGCGCTTTTTTTTTTTTTAATTATCCCATGCAGAACACTTCGTGGTTGATTCTTTGCTCACTGCATCCTGAGCCTCACGGTGATCGCTAAATTCTTCACTGAAGCCTGCATTAATTTGTCCCAACGAACACTCCTCATGACAGGATCCCTCTGATAAGAAAAATGTAAAACAGTGATGCTCAAGAGAAAGCGCACATACAAATTATACAGGTGATGTTCGTGTTGTCAAGTTATTTGTCTAAAAATGTATGAATGATCCTGTGCACTTCGAAGCTAAAATATACAGAGTCTGATCAGCAAACTACATGCTGGAATGTTATTCTGAGCCATGGACATATGCTGAAGGTGAAGTGCCCGTGAATCCTCAAGGCAGTGACGAGCATTGAACCGTTAATCTCGATAACACAGAAGCCGCAGGATTGTTCCCCCGACTCTTTCCTAACCTGTTTTCACTACTGCCGTATCTGAGCTCAGGTAAAGAAGTTTCCAAAAATGTTGTAAGATATCATGCTAAGAGAGCGTAGGAAGAAGGAGGACATGCACCTGACGAGAACTACTATGACCATCAGACACGGTTTTAGCGCAAACAGAAATACACTGAGCTCGCCTGAAATTGATGAAACCGATTCCTCAGTACCAGCTATAAAATAGACGTGGTCAGTTGTAGCGCCGAGACTCTTGACGAAGGAGTCTTGAAAACAACTTTCTACAATACCACTTGAGTCCTTCCTGTATGCTGACGTACATATTTTGTGCGACGACTAAACCAACCGCTTCGTGTCAATACCTTATTGATTACAACACGAAGTGACGACAAGCAGGGGCCGATGTCGAATCAATGATGCATGAACCTGAGCATGGTCACACAAGGTGACCACCAGTCGCCATGAAAGAAGTCTGGCAGATATACTAAGAGGTTTTCATTCCTGATTTCTATGCCTCAATAAAAATAAACAGAATAGTTTGGTTACTTCTTTTCCCCTGTGCAAGAGAGCCTCGTGCGCATTAAAACAATGTGCAATCCTTGGTTATTTTATTATGAGTTAAGGCGAATTGCTTCGGATCTGACTGTTTTGAAGCGCTAAAAGTACACGTAAAAGTAACTCTACACGTCCGCACCTCTATGGTCTTGCCTTCTTCTTCTTATGCTCTTGCCTTCACGGACACGCCGCCTCTACAACCTTCTTCTTCTTCCTTACCTGCTACGGATCGAAACTCAGTAGTAATGCAAGCAAGAACATTGTCGTGAGAAAATGTCATGAATATCGTCATCATAAGAATTCATGTCATACGCTATGACTGCAACGAGCGGAACGACCAAGCCAGTCACAACGACGGCAGCAGCAGCAAACGTCACGAATGCTGCCAGAACGAAGTCGTGTCTCTGCATTTGCGTAGTTGTTGCCGGCCATCAGTTTGCATTCGCTTTCATACGCTTTCGGAGCTCGGCTGTCTTTGTTTCAGTCTGCGAGCTTCCAGGTGTCGCTAGGTGTTTTTACAGTAACTTTTCGCCAATTATTGCCCATATATTGCGTCGAACCTTCGTTGCGGACCTTCGCGAACCGGGCCAATGAAGGTTCGTCGAGACGTCAACCCCCGGTTCAACATCGAACTGGGCGGCACGAGAAAAGCTCGTGACACCACTGCCCAGGCAGGAAATGACCAATAGTCGCCCAT